>PVIC010006001.1:0-55584 GCA_004025085.1 Thryonomys swinderianus | reverse complement strand
AAGAAAGAAAGAAAGAAAGAAAGAAAGAAAGAAAGAAAGAAAGAAAGAAAGAAAGAAAGAAAGAAAGAAAGAAAGGAGAGACGGAAGGAGGGAGGGAGGGAGGCAGGGAGAGAGAGAGAGAAATGAGGAAAAACCTGAAGTACCTGGGAAAAATAATGTAAAATGTGGCTGAGGCTTGAAAAGTCTATGGTAATGATTAATGCACGTTGTTTTAAAGAAGTTAAACCAAGTCAAAAATTTTAAAACTGGGCTGGACATTTAGCTCAGTGGTTCCAGCGCCTGCCTAGCAAGCGCAAGGTCCCTGTTTCGATTCCTGGTAACCACATACCACAGTGCCGGGCGTGGTGGCTCACGCCTGTCATCCCAGCACTCGGGAGGCAGAGGCAGGAGGATTGCTGAGTTCAAGGCTTGCCTGGGCTACATAGTGAGCTGAGGGCCAGCCTGGACTACAAAGCGAGACCCTATCTCAAAAATAAAGAAAAATTAAAGCTTAGGCACTGCTGTCATTGTTTGTTCTCTTTTCAGGTGAATTCACTCTAGAAGCAGGAAATCTACATGAAGAGTTGTGGAGTCTGAAGAGCCACGAGCTGGGGTGCCGCAAGACTTAGGGTTCCAAACGCCAACCAGTCCAGGAGAGGCTTCACTCACGCCCCGACCACACCCGCCCACACCCCCGGGCAGGCTCAGGCTCCAGAAACTGTCTCCTTCTCTTCTTCCTCTCACTCACAGCTCCCCACGCAGCTCCAGGCTCGCGGGGCCCTCAGCCGTGGGCCTCTGTGGGCCTGGCGCCAGGCTTCGTGTCCCTTCCGTGGGAGGAGCAGGAGCGGTGGAGAGGACACCCACATCGGCGGACAGCAGCACGGCCCCGCGTCTCCCTGTACCTGGGCCAAACTGAGGGAAAGGGGCTACGTTCGTGACGTGTGCAGAACGCCCCCTTGCACCTAGGTGCCCTCAGACCCAGCAGCGCCTGGAGGTCACTGCAGAGCAGGACATGCATCAGGACGGAGCTGAGCCTGGCCGGGAGCGTGTGTGGCCTGCGGGGACACCGTGAGGCCAGGCCGCAGTCGCTATAGCTAAGCTCTTTCCCTGCCTGCCGCAGAGATGGCACACGCCAGAGCTGGCTGCCGCCAGACCTCTCCTGCGTCCCACACGGAGACCGCGGCACCAGACGCTCACCTGCCGCTCCGCCTGCAGGCGGCCACAGCGTCCCTCGCAGTGGACATGGCCAGCGACTCAGGACCAGCCAGTAGGGCTTCCCGCCTGGCCTCTAAAAGCTGCCTAGTGAATCCTGCTCTCCCCACTTCCCTCTCCCAGAGCGGCGAGGGCTGAGCAGCCGGGGAGGATGCAGGTTCTGACACGCAGCGCCCGTCCCGGGAGACTGCGCCCCGCTGAGCCCCCCGCTGTGTGACAGCGGTGACCGGGAGGCCTCCTGGCCGCGCCTGCCGCACTTCCAGCCCCAGCGGTGCCTGTGACAGGGCACACCTGTAAGCCCGTGCTCCGGGAGGCTGAGGGCGGAAGGCCAAGTTCAAGCCCAGCCTGGGCAACTTGGGAACCTCATAAGATCCCATCTCAAGGCAAAGTTTTTAAAAAGAGACGAGAGGTGTAGCTCAGGGCAAAAGCCCTGGGTTTCGTCCCCGGTGCCACAAACAACCAGGACAGGAGTCGAGCCCCTAACAGGGGCACGCTGCTGGCACCTGCTCTGTTCACCTCGCCGTTCAGCCAGCTCCTAAGAAGCACCCACACCTCAGCCCGGGGGCGGACGGGCCCTGGAGCTCCTCCCTCCCCCTCCGTCGAGGGGGCTCGGGAGGACAGACTCGGCCACTTGACAGGTGCGGAACAGCTTCTCTGCCAGGTTAAGCCTGATCCCGGGGACGCCTCAGTAGCAGAGCGGCGAGGCGCGTGGCCGAGGGCCCCGCACGCGCACAGAGGCACACGCAGAGCTATACGCGCGTACCCACAATTGCGTCCAAGGTGTGGGAGAGGAAGAAGAGCGGCGGACAGCAGTGAACCACGTCGGGAGCCCCGTCACCCTGCCCGGCCGGCAACGGCGACCACACAAGCAGCGCCAGCGCTCACGGAAAGCGCAGGCGGGCCTGGACATGTCTCTGCCCTCAGGTGCCCTGCCGGCCAGGGGAAGGGTGACAATGTGAGGACCCCTTAGGGGGTCAGGGACCCACTGCAGCCCTGTCACCTGTCCAGGACACGCAGGGGACACGGGGCCATTTGCTGTTCCTGCCAAGTGAGCCTGTGTGTACGCGCTGCAAACACTGTGACCGTGCCGGCAGGAGGACACACACATACAACTCGCCGGGACAGCCCAGGCACGTGTACACACACACACGCACTCACACTCACACATGCACACCCTTTCAGGCACAGTCACTGGCCCGCGCATGCGCATACGGCCAGAGCCCAGGCTCTCCAGCCCTCCCTTACATAACAGCAACCTGAGGTGTCCCCACGTCTGCAGAGCAGAGCGGAAAAACCCAGGCTGAGGCGGCCTGGCTTAGCCTGCCTGCTCGGGGTCTGGGTGGCGGCAGGAGCACTGTGCCAGCACCTTGTGCCCAGGTCTGCCATCCGCACACAGCGCCTCCCCCGAGGCTTGCTGTGAGCTCTGAGGTAATGGGCTCCCTGGCCTTCGGATGCATGTGAACATATCAAACCACGCTGTGTCCACGGAAAGAGAAAGAGAAAAGAGCAAGTAAACAGGAATCATGGAGATAATTCTCGGCTTTGTCTTTTAGCCTGTAAATGTAGTGGATCTCATTAATAAGCTGCACGTGATGCTGGCGGAACAAATAAGTAACAAATATGCAGCTAGGGGAGCCGGGCCTCCCTAGAGAGAGAAGTCTTTGAGTTTTGACTGTTGATGTCCAAAACACCCTATAAATACTCCAAATAAGTTACAGATACAGTTCCTGTTTCCTCTGGTTTCTGCCCCTGGCATTCGCACACGCTGTACACTGCCTTAGACACGGGTAGCCACCCTACCACCGCGGCCGACCCCACGACACCTTCGCTCCCAGTCCCTGTCCCTCGGCCATGGGCTGCAGCAGCTCAGGAGGATGGCCCTGCGGGGCTGAGCCAAGGCCGATCCCCTTCGGACAGTGGCATCGATTGCCTCTGGAGGCCAGGGGAGTGCCAGCCTTGGAAAGAGGTGCTGGATGATGAGGCAGAGGGGTTGGGGATCCTGGCTCTGGAGAGGACAGACTGAGTCCACCAGACTCAGCTGGGTACTGCCTGGAGGGTGCGTTGCAGGGGCATCATGGTCCCTGCAGAAAGGCCACAGTCCGGCCGCTTTGGGGGCTGGCCACGTCGCCGTACCCCAGCCAGCCTTTCAGGAGTCTTCCTCAGCCTCCCACGGGGAGCAGAGGACCCGGGGTTGGGGGTGCCGTCAGCCACAGTCACAGCCGAGAAAGAAAGCTGCTCCTCTCTCTGGATCCGGCAGCCTCCCTCCTCTCAGCTCTCCTCCACTATCCCCAAGAGAGGGCTGCTCTGCCCCGGTGGGACCTCGCCCTCAGGCAGCAGGAGCAACTCAAGGGTCCAGACTCTGACTTGTTCCCAGGTCTCCGGGGCCACAGCTGGGACGTGGCGGGTGACTCTCCCAAACGGCAGGATGAGTGAGTGTCCCCCGGTGTCTCCTGGCAGCACCCGCCCTTGGGCGATGGGTGGGAACTGTGGGTGGAGGCAAACAGCAGGTGGATCACAGAGAGCTCACTTAGCCTGGGCCTGTGCTCCCCAGGGAGGGGCACGAGAACCTGTTAACAGCGTGGCCCTAGTGTTTACAGAGAGCTTCTGGGCTCGTCTCAGGGGCCCGGCCCGGGGCATAGGGGACCAGTGGTGAGGAGAGAAAAAGTGGTGCACTGTTATGTGCCCAGGCCGGCCCTGGTTGGAGCAGGAGCCCTGAAAGCTGAGGTGACTGGCCAGCCAATGAGCACGTGAGTCCAGGCCTTGCTCATGCCGGAGTCTGACTTGTGTGCATCCCCTTGACTGTTACACAACAGAACCTCGATAAAAGATGTTAAACAAATGGATAAATGACTTTTCTAAAAACCTCAAAGTGGGTTATAAAAAACATTAGCAACAAACCAGAATCCCTGTAGGAGGGATGATGACCACATCCTTATTACAAACAGGGAAACTGAGGCCAGTGTCACCCGGGTGGCAACACTGCCAAATGTAGATTCAAAACCAGACCTACCGACCCAGCCCCTGCTCCCTGGCCACCTCGCTGCCACAGTGGAGGCCTCTAGCATGACAAAGCAAGGGGCCAGCTGAGGGAGCAGGTGCAGAGCGGGGCCTTGGCAAGGCTGTGAAGAGGTGGGTGGATGTTAGGAAGGCAGAGGCCCTGGCAGCGGGCCAGTGGCTCAGGATGCCCAAGGGACACAGCTACCCTTAAGTGAAGTGACTGCTTTTCACCCCAGCAGCCCCCAGGCCTGGCACACATGGGCATCACATTCCATTCCTCTGTGCATTCAATAGGCAGGAACTAGGCACTTACTGAGTGTATTCACTCTGATGGGCGGTGGGGAACCCAAGAGAGTCACGGCCATGGAGAAGACGCTGATGACACTGATAATGCGTCAGACACTGACACAGGCACTGTGGAGCCAAAGATAATGACCGCAGTCATAGTGTGAGGGTGATAAAGGTGACACGGCAGGCTCTCCTGTAGGCACCAAGCTCGAAACAGTGATGACAAAAACAGTGACACTGATGACAATTGCTTCGTTGATGGCAACAGTATTAATGACATGAGTCAGGCACTGTTCTAGGCACTGGGGAGCCCAGGAGAACCTTGGTAGCAGTGACAGTGATGCTGTGCTGGGCCCTGTGCCAGGCACAAGAGAGGATCAGCTCTGAAGACAGTGCTGAGGGGCACTGTGCTCAAGCCTCAGCCCAGCCACCCAGTCAGTCAAAGGCTCAGTAGCCACAAGGTGTCATGAGACATTGAGTGAGGAAAGCCCTTGTGTAGGACTTTGGGACCCTCAGGTGAGGAGCTGAGGGACAGAAGCTGCCACCACCCCTGGTCCCTCAGGCTGAGCCCTGCCCAGAGCTGGGCCCGCCCTGGAGAAGAAGGCTATGGTGGAGAAGGGCTGGTGCCCGCCATGTCACTCCAGGAGGAAGTTTCTCTGGACAGAGGCCAGCCCCAGTCCTCTTTCCAAGGCCCATATGATTCGCATGGCAGCCCAGCTTTCAGGATGCAGAAGGACCCTCAGAGCATCTGCCTTGTTAGCAGCCGAGTCCCAGGAAAGCAGAAATAGAGAAGGCACTTTCTGTACAGGGAGGAGCAGACTGGCTGCCCACATGGGCTTGGATGTGCCATCCGTTTCTGGGCCTTTTGGGAGGTGGAAAGTTGGATAAATTCCCATGGGCCGTGTGGTTTGGATGGAACCCAACAAGGTTACCAAAAGCAAAAGACTACAGAGTTAAGCCCCCTAGCCCAAACACAGCCTTGCCCTTGATACCTTCCCTCAAAAGCCAAGGGTGACAGTCACCAGGGTCGATATTTCTGCCTCTGTCACTACCAGTTCCCATTAAGTGCCAGAATCAGACACCACCAGCAAGGGATGCAGACCAGCATGGCAGGATGAAGTGTGGTCGTCAGAATTGCTCTGTAATAACAGCTGGAGAAGACCAAGTCCTGGTGGCAGCAAGGAAGGATATCTCTGCTTTTCCACAAAATGCACAATTGCTTAAGATGGTTGGTCCCATTTCTCTTGTGCAGAAATACTCCAGGAGGGACTTTATTTGCCTCAGCTCAGACTCTCCACAAGTAGCTGCCCATTGTTATCTGCACGTTTCAGACCACACAACCTCAGCTACTCTCATGGTGGGGTGGGAACAGTCACACTCAGAACTAGAGTCACCTCAGGCTTGGTTTGGACTCACCAAATGCCTCAGGGGAGGGTGACTTCTTGATGGGATCCAGACACTCTGTGTCACACCCAAGAGCCTTTTCCTCCCATGAAAAGTTGATCCCAGGCCCCATTGGTGACCCAATCCTCAATATATATTCTGGGGTCACAGAACTTCAGCTACCTTCCAAAAGGAAACCTTCAAAAAACCTGAGAACTCTGGTGACGCTCTCAAGTCAGCTCTTCTGATTCTAGAAATAAAGATTTCTGGCCATCTGAGAAGTTATAAAAAAGACCCCACTGCCGTAAGAAAGAAAAGACAATGGTATCTTCATATGCTCTAATCTCACTTTCCTTCAAAGTTATACGGTAGCCTTAAGAAACAAGAGCTGAATCATCACAGTGACCATGAGAAGCAGCAATCATAAAAGGGGCTGCAATGTGTTTAAGAGTTCCCCCAAAACCCATAATCTAAGAACTATAACTACTCAGCTATAACTACTCCTGTTGGGCAACTTCCTGTGGAGTTCCACCTCATGCTTTGTTTTTATGAGATCTGACTCAGAAACCACATGTCTAGCACGTGTGCTGAAAACAATTAGAAGCAGCTGTTTAATATCACAGCTGCCTGAAATGGTATTACCCATGGGGAAAAACAAAAAACTGAGAAAAAGGGCTGGAGATTTAGCTTAAGTGGTACCACACCTACCTAGGAAGCACAAGGGCCTGAGTTTGATGCCCAGTACCACCAAAAAAAGAAAAAAGAAAAGAAATAAAAAATATTCTGGAGAGTGAGAAATTCATAGAAGGCTTCAGAAAGATTAGGTATACTCTCAGAAATATAGAAGGTTACCTGTATGTACACAGCAATGCAAATCCCCAGAAACACTTGAAATGACCCTACTATCTTACTCTACCTGACCTTGAGGTTCTACATATCCTGGAAGTAAAAGCAGGGACAGAATTGCCAGTATGCTGCCAGAGCATTGACAGTGTGTATAGGCACACACACACACACACACACACACACACGAAACGACGACAATAACAACAAAGGAAGTGGGAGGAAACTTTAGGAGGTGATGGATATATCTATGACCTCGATAGTGGCATGAGTTCCATGAGTGTGCACTTACCCCAGTTTCATTAAGTTGTATTCATTAAATGTATCCAGCTTTTTACATATTAATCATACCTCAGTAAAGTAGCTTTAAAAACAAATGGAAATCCTAGGCTAAAGAAGTACAATAGCTAAAATGAAAATTTCGTTGTGCAGCCCATCAACAAATTTGAACTGGTAGAAGAAAGAATCCATGAACTTAAAGACAAGTTGATTGAGATTGTCTAGTCTGAGGAACAGAAAGGATGAAGAATAATGGATGAAGCTTCAGAGGCCTACAATGCTGCAGTAAAGGATCCAGTGCTCATGTCACAAGATTTCTGGGAGGAGACAAAAGATAAAGGCAGAAAAACTATCTGAAGAAATAATGATGAAAAGCTTCCAAAGTTTGGTTAATCTGCACATCTGAGAAGTTCAAGAACCACCAAAAAGGTAAACACCAATAGATTCTTGCCTAGATATATCATAATCTATTAAAATTCCTAAACAAATAATCTTGAAAGAAACAAAGAAGCAACCTATCACATAGAAATGCTCTTAAGTGAGATTGACATCTGACTTATCATCCAAAATGATGGAAGCAAGAAGGCAGTGGCATAACACAGTCATCATGCTGACAGTGAAAATTAACCATGAATTCTGTATCAGCCAAGCTATCCTTCAAATGTAACAGAAACTAAGGTATTACCAAATTTTTTAAAGTACTGAAAGAGCTCATTGCTACTGGAAGAACTTGCCCTGCAAGAAATATTAAAGAGACTCCTTCAGGCTGAAATGAAAGGACTCTGATCAGAAAATGAAATCTACAAAGAAATAAAGAATTTTGGTAAAGGAAACTACATGGGTAAGTGTATGAGACTGTCAATGTACTTTATTACCCTTTTCTTATCTAATTTAAAAGGCCACCACTTGATTTATAAAGTAATAATAAATCACTGTTAGAAGGCCTATGATTCACAAAGGCTTAATTCATACAATAATAGGATAAAGGGGAGAAGAAAAAGTAAAGGTATATTGGAATAAAAATTCTGTAAACCACTATAGTTAAGATGATATCAAAACAATACAGATTTTTCTAAAGTTAAAATGTTCCCTGAAATCCCCAGGGCATGTACTAAAAGAATAAAGGACTCGGGAAAAGAAACAACAAAGAAATCAAAATGATATACTAGAAACTGTGTACTTAATACAAACCAGTAATAAAGAGATCAAGGGACAAATAAAGATACAATACATACAGAACACAAGTAGCAAAATGGCAGACTTAAATCTGATGTGGTCAATAGGAATATTAAATATAAACCAACTAAATACTCCAGTCCATACACAGAAATTGACAGAATGGACAAAAAAACAACAAAGAAAAGATGATCCAGCTATATGTTGTATATAGGAGATACACTTCAAAGACACAATTTGAAGTAAAAGGACGTACCATACAAACTAACCAAGAAGCTGGAGTGGATATATATCTAACACAATGGATTCTAAGACAGAAATATGTCACTGGATAGAAAGGATATTTTGTAATAAGAGATTCCTTGCATCAGGAAGTCACCACAATTACAAATATAGCAATACCTCGCAGCAAGGCCTTAAATGCACAGGGCTGAGCATCCTGGACCCAGTAGATGTTTGAATTCCTTCCTGGTTACTACTCAGCCATGCTTGGTGACACTTTTATTCCATCATCCCTTTGGGACATCTGGGAAAGAGTATACAGCTTTCTAGTCCCCTCCCATCATGATAACCTCAGGGAAGCCTATACTCTCATTTCAGACCCAATTTGAACCTCGTCCCCCCTGCACCCCAGTGCAGAATTGAGCCAGGGTCCTGACTGAGGGTGCAGAAAGGAAAAGGGACCTAGGTTCTGGTAGCAACCTCTCCCCATCCTTGCAGGACCACTCTTGCTAGCAGTAGTTGGGCACAGCCTTCAGTTTGAGGGCTGGTTTTCCCAGAATTCCACTTTGCAGGTGTCAGAGGGCTGGCCCTCCCATGGACACCTGCCTCGGGTCACTGGGTACTTGTGTGTTCCGTGCCAGGGTGGAAAAGTAGCACCCACTACCTTAGAGCACAGGGACCCCTCTCTCAAACAGCAGCACAGAAGCCCAACTCCTCTCCTTCCTGGGGCCAAATGGGTATGAGGGACGCTCCTGTGTCCCCACAGCAGTCTCGGAGCCTGACCCCCCAATGCCCTGTCTACCTCCTTCTGTAGGAGGATCGGGCATGGCGTTCAGCACGCAGCAGGTGACAACAAACGGAAGTTCGTGCCCTCTGCGGAGGCCCTGGGCGCCCCCAGGTGAGGATCCGTATGGTGCCCACCCCAGGTAAAGAAAGAGGCCCATGTCACAGAGCACTTCGCCTGCAGTGTGCCATGAGCCCCCCCCCCCCGCAGCTTCCTCCCTCTGGGACTGACAGCAGCAAGTCCTGGTTCAGCCTCCCCTCCCCGTTTCCCTCCTCCCCTCCCTCCTCGTCCTCACCCTCTTCCTCTCCCTCCTCTTTCTCCTCACCCTGGAGTCCTAGGCTGGGGTCCAGCACTCTAGCACTCCAAGCAGGCGCCATGGGCCTGGACCAGCCCGCTTGTCCGCACAGGGTCCCTGCTCGGCGGCTGCTAACTCTCCCAGCTAAGGCGATCATCCGGCTCTATGACTGGGATTGTTCAGCACAGCCAGACCCACACAGGCAATTCTGCAGCAAGAGCTTCTTGGGTGTGGGGATGGGTACAGCAATCATCCTTATTATCCCCTCTGGCTGAGAAGGAACAAGCCAGTGTCCCCAGCTTAGAGGTTCAGAGTTGATGCTAAACTCAGACGGGCAGACCCTGGCTCTCGCGAAGAGATGGACTTAGGATCCTGTCCCTGTGGCTCATTATACGTGGGACCAAAGCGTCACGGAATATTTACCCATCCAGCGCTGCCCCAGCCTCCCTGTTTTGTCACATGGTTCTGTTCTTTTCTGCCTCACGTCTTAACACTCTGACCGCTGGACTCCATGACCCCCATGGTGGCTGTGGCGGCCTGGCTTGCCTGGGAGGAGCCAGCTAAGGGAACCACGTGCCTAGGGAGGAACAAAGACGTGGAGTAGGAACCAAAGGCCACAGGCCTTCCTGGCAATGCCCTCACCATGCCACCTGTGTCCCCATGGCAGGCACCGGAGGCATTCCATGCAGACCATGGCACCTGGAACCCCAAGGTGGTCCAGAGGGACCAATGGAATGTTCCTGCGACATCAAAAGGAGCAAAGCACTGACAAAGCTCCGACATGGAGGAACCTTGAAAACACTGTGTCATGAAAGAAGCCAGGTGCGGAAGGCTAAAGCCTCAGGATTGCACCCACAGGGAAGGTCCGGGGCAGCCGAACCCATGGAGAAAGCAGCGGCCACGGAGGGGGGTGGCCGGCAATGCGCACGAGGCGCTACTTTAGCTTGATGAAATGTTTTGCAACAGAGCTGGCAGTTGCACAACGGGAACTGCTGCTGAACTGTGCACTTTGAAACAGGCAATTTTATGTTCCACCTATTTTACCTTTATTCTAATGGGAGCAGGGCGGGACCGCCACAGCATCCCCGGGGGAGGATGCTGGCAGCCGCAGTGCCACCCTGATGTGGGTCTCCTGCCTCTCCTCACACCGCCTGGACTAGAGAGTGGCTCAGCACACAGCACGGGGTGTCTCCTCGCCACCAGGGTGCCACCCTGACACCAGGAGCAGTGTCTGCCCTCAACGCCCTGTGCAAGTGGGACTGGTCAGTGCGAAGTGTTTCCCTGGATTCAGGTGCCAAAGGACACAGCCTTTCCACCTCAAGAGGCACCACCAGGCTCCAGCAGCACCCAGGGATGTGCCAGTCACTGTGACGCAGGGCAGTGCTGGCCATCAGCGGCACCTGCCCCTGGGCCCCCCGGGGCCTTGGCTAGGGGTGCACACTGGCTCCCCCGTTTTTCCTGGACCCTAATCTCCACCTTCTGTTCCCCTCTGAATCGGAAGATAGGGAAACAGGCTCCAGGAGCCGAGGAAATTCTGTCTGGATTTCGTCACTCACCCCCCTGAGTACTCTGCCTCAAAAGGAGAGAGGAAAAGTGCAGGGGTGCTGAGTCAGGACCCCCCGGGATCCTGCGCCCAGCAGAGAAGGCAGGGCCCAGCGTGGCCGGGGTCAGCGGCTCCTGCTACCCTCCACGAGAGGGCCTGGGCCCCTGTGAGCTGCGCAGCGGCTGGCGCGGGCCCCCCGCGTCCTTGAGAGCGACCCCTTGAAGGGCCCTGAACCCTTCGAGGAAAAGACAGGTGGCACAGACATCCCAGGATCTTGGCACGTGGAGTTGCTCAAGACTTGCTCTTCCAAATGCACCATCCTGAGCCAACTCGTGGCCCAGGCTCGTCCCCAGCGCACACTCCCGCCCCTCCCCAGCCCTCCTTCCTCCGGGGTGCTGCGGGGTGTTGCGTCCTTGCTCTCTGCTCGGCACAGATGCTCCGGGAGCCGCTGTGGCTCGTAACTTAGAAACACTGACCGTCACAAAGGCCCGTAACGCGCCTGCCCTACCGAATGCTTTCGCCCCAGCACAGCGCACTGTGGGACAGCCGTGTTCCCTGCGAGCCCGTCGCTGCCCGGGACCTGCCAGCCCAGCATCCAGGCTGCTGCTACAAACCCCTCCCCCAGGAGAGCAGCAAAATCGCAAAGGTGACACAGCTTTTCCCTGAATGAACCGCGCTTGTGTACCGGGCAAAATGGAAGCCCCCCGAGTCGGGGCCGTGTAGGGGTGCTAAGGACCAGCCCTTGACCCTATGGGCAGCGGGGTGCAGGAGAGGGCCTTCTGCTCTGCCTGCGGGGAGCTGGAGGGGGGTGCCTGTCGGGGATCCTCCAGCGGTAGACCCATGCCAGGAGCCGGAGACTGAATAAGCTTTACCTCTTCTGCCTCCCAAACAGAGGAAATATGGATCTTAAAGGGCTTTCAGTTGGAAAGGTGCTGTGCGCTGATTACTTAATATTTTATGGGTCCATAAATACACAGAGCACAGAACAGCCAAATGCTGTCAGCTGCTGGCAGCCAGCAGCACCAGGGGCAGGTAGCAAGGTCTGGGCACTCCCCGGGCCTGGATGCCTGGACCACAGAGGCCGGGTGAGGCTGGGCACAGGCTGCCTTCTACAGTCTTGTGGAGCCAGAATTTCACATCACAAGGGCATGACGTGCTGCTGGACCATGTGCCCTCTGAGGACGCTCAGGCAGGTGCTTCTCCAATACTCACAGGGCACAGATGCGACGGGGTACCAAATCAGGGCACTCCTGCCTGGCACTTCGGCTGGCACATTCCAGTGGTAATGTGTGGATCGTGAGAGTCAATGAAGACCCATTTAAAAAGCCACCAGTCCTCTCAGCCTCTGATAAGTATTTTATTATAACATACCACAAATTTATGGCCAGGAATGGAAAATGTTATTAACATAGATCGTGCACATTTGGCTTTATCAGAGCATATTGAAAAGAGGACCTGAAAGCTTTCGTGTTTTTGTGTCCTGTTTGTTTTGAATTTAAGCAAAACTGAGTTCCCTCCCTGACCTTAGACTCTGGATAGGCCCTGCCTTGCCGCAAAATGCAAGTCCTTGTTTAATCAGCACTCAAAACTGAAAAAAAAAAGATGCAGGAAACTGAGTTCAAAGCCCATAAATCACGCTACAATGGGAGATAGCATTATCAGCTCAAGAGAAAAATCCACCTTTGCTATCCGGAGATCAACTCTGATTCCTCCTCCCACCAGCCCCTCTGCTCCGTTCTGAGGGAGCCTCACCCAGCCCAGTTCCCAACCCCAGACCCTCGCGGGGGGCAAATCTAAGTCCCGAGCTCCTCTCCTTCCCACAGGGCCAGCGGGGGCCAGCGGGGGCCAGCGGGGGCGGGACAGCAGCTCGGAGGCCACACAGCAAGTCAGTGTAGAGGCCGGGATGATAAGAAACTCTGAACCCCAAAGCCTGTTTCCACAACTCCCTCGGGAGAAGCTTTCCAGTTTAACACCCTGGAGACAAGGTGGTGCTGTTACTTAGAAAAGAGAAAACGCTCTAGACTGGATAAAGAAGATGTGAGGTTTTTAAATAAAATGGAGTATTACTCTGCCATGAAGAGCGATGTGTGTGTCATTTATACTCAGATGGACGTACCTTAAGGACATACTCATAAGTGAAATAAATAGGTCACAGATGTGTCAACATCATATCTTTTCTCTGGTATGACAAACAGAAGGTGTAAGTGAGTTCTAGAAAGCATGCTAGATACTGTGAAATAGTAAATATTCAAAGGGAAATGGGGTTTAGGGGTGAGTGATGAAGGGAAAGGAAAACACCGATGGTAAAAAGAGGAAACAAAGCTTGTACGCACAGGGGTGGGCGGGGGAGGGGAAGATGAGAATGAGTCGTCATACACTGGTACAAGTTCTCAGTGTTGAGCATCGTTGTGATGTGTATAGATAATGTATCGATAAAGACTCAAATTTTTGAAAAAGAGAAAGAAGAGAGAAAACACCAAAGAAGAACAAGCGTAAACTGGGAGGAGCAAAGGGTTAGCCGAGTATCTGCTTCTGTGCAAGGGGAGTGTGGGCTCGTCTGTAACGTTTGCATGTAGAGCGGAAGGCTTGGCGCCCAGGGTCCCGCTGCACTTGGCTCCGCCCTCTCCCTTCTGCCTCTCAATGGATGGCCGGGGGTAGAGGGAGGATGAGGGAAGGAAAATGGGTGGACAGAGGAGGCCGTCGGAGCATGGAAGGAAGAGGAAGGACGGAAGGAAGACTGATGATGCACTGAAGACAGATGAATTGATGGCATAGGGAGGAGGGATGGGTGGATGGATGGATGTTCAAGGTGGATGCGTGGGGCTGGAGATTCAGCTCAGTGGTTCTGGCACCTGCCTAGCAAGCACGAGGTCCTGAGTTCGATCCTCGGTAACCACATACAACAATACCAGGCATGGTGGCTCATACCTACCAGCAGTCAGTACCACAATCATAATGCCGGGCGTGGTGGCTCACGCCTGTCATCCCAGCACTCAGGAGGCAGAGGCAGGAGGATTGCTGAATTCGATGCTGGCCTGGGCTACATAGCAAGCTCAGGGCCAGCCTGACTTACAAAGTGAGATCCTGTCTCAAAAAACAAAAGGATGGATGTGTGGAGGATGAATGGAGGGTGGATAAATACTAGAGAGAGGATGAATGACAAAGGACAGATGAAGGATGGATAATGGATCTGTGCATCGAGAAGGCAGAAGACAGGATGGAGAGAAAGAAATGATGGATACATGATAGACGAAAGAATAATGGGTGGATGGAAAGTAGATGGAGGGTAGAGAGAGGAGGGAGGATGGATGGACGGACGGGCGAATGGATGGCTGCTTAGCTAAGTAATCCAGACACACGGATAGGTGGCAAATGGGTAGATGACGGTGGGAGGACGGTTGGCTGAAAGCGGGTGAGTGGGCGGGTGGGCGGACACACGGGCAGATGGCAAAGCTGGAAATAAGTCCTGTGTGTCAGAAGCTGAGTTCCCTCCCCTCCTCCACTCCCTACTCTCAGACACTGCTTGGGAAGAGGCCGGCAGTCTCGGGGATGGGGTCAGGTTCAAGGCCCCAGTGGCCTCTGGCTGTCGGGCGACCTGACAGTCCGTCTCCTTCCACGCCCCGTCCCCCGCTCAGCCCTCACTCGGCACCGGGGAGGGGACAGGCTCTGCCACCCGCGCTGATCACAGGGAGCCAGCAAAGGCAGCACTCCTTCCCCGGCTCACTCCCAAACGGCCTCCCATCACCTGGACGTGGCTCCCTGGCTCTCCCCCTCTCAAGCCTGATGAGGCAGACTCTCCAGACCCTGCTCGGGGGACGGGCTTGAGGGACAGAGAGGCCATGACTGCTGAGAGGCGGACGAAGGCCCTGCTGGGAGGAGAGCAGGGAACTGGGCTGCTGGCGCCTCATGCCGGGGCTTCGGCTGTCAGCTGGGCTCACGCGCCTCACCCCCCAGCCCCGCCCCCACCAGATCTGGGTGCCCCTCCCCCTTCCCTCCTCTTCCCAGGGGCTGAAATCCCAGTTCTGCATCCCTGGGTTTCCTGCAAGTCTTTCCAGATCTAAACCTGCTCAGGATGCTGAGGAGACAGTGCCCGCCATGCCGTGGTGTGTGTTGTAAGGAGAGGGCTTACACGCCCACCAGAATGAATACAGCGTGTGGAGTTACGGCCTTCAGGAGGCGATTAGGCTTAGAGAAGGTCATAAGACTGAGACTTGCAACGCAGTAGAGCCTCCCAAGAAGAACCTCTCTGTTCATCTCTCCTTCTCTCTCCTCTCTCTCTGTCATGTGGGAAAAGGCCCCTGACCAGAACCCAAACAGGCTGTGATCCTGACTTGGATATCCTGGCTCCAAACTGGGAGAATCAGCCTGCGCTGCTATGACCAGGGAGGCAGGCTGAGCTCAGGCTGGTGCTCTGTCTTGCCCAAGCTGACACCTGCCTGGACAGTGTTCTCCTCACCCTTGCTTCTTCATCATTTTGCACAACCAGGTAACCCTTAGCTTCTCCCAGAAGCCTCCTGAAACAGGCCCTGCTGCTGTTCACCACGTCTATCAAACTTCTTGCACATTTCCTCCTGGAACATTTTCCAGAATCCTTTACAGGTAGGTAGCATCATGTGACGAGTGCTGACCAATGGAGTGTGGGCAGTGGTGATGTGTTCCACTTCCAGGCCTACCCCACGTCTGAGTGCAGATATCCCTTTCCCAATGGCGCCTGAGTGACCTGGACATCAGGACCCTAGAGAAGGACAGAGCAGAGCCACAAGACAGAAGGAGCCTGGGACCCTGAGTGAGCAGCTTATAGAACCTTTTTTTTTTTTGTACCAGGGATCGAACTTGAGTCCTTGAGCTTCCATGGTAGTCACAGGACCACTTGAACTAAATTCCTGGCCAGAGCTCTGACTGCCATCTCTGTGAGAGCAAAATAAATTTGTGTTGTCTTAAGCCCCTGAGAAGTAGGGGTATTTGTTACAGTAGTTGGCCTGTGACAACTAAACACATCCTTCACTCTTCTCCCAACCACAGAACTGTCCAGGAGAACCCCCTCTTTACCCGTGGCCCTCTACACCAACATTAGCTAGGGCTTCCCCTCCTGCTCTTGAGCTTGGAAAAGACAGCTTCAACCTGTGACTTATCATTTGTTTCTCTACCTGAGGCTGCGTCTCATGGAGTACAAGCTCTTATCAGTTTTGTGTGATGAACACAGAATTTCTCAGAAGATTACCTGGAAAATGAGAGGTTTGTCCTCCAAGGAGCTTGCAGGCCCAGCCTGCCCCTAATTTCCCAGAGGAAGCTGAGCTCTGGCGAGCCACGAGCCAGGCACCTTCCAAGGCCTCCCAAGGTGGCACCCTCTCTAACCTGCATGAAATCGAGACACAAAGAAGGTAATTCCATTGCCCGTGGGCTCACGGCTGGTAGCATGTAAACGCAGGGTAAAAGGGTACACCCAGCACCCAACCCCTGATAAAGAGGCGCATGCAGGCGGGCCCTGTGAGACTGTCCGGGGCCGCGCCCATACGGCTGCCAGCCCCAACTCAGATGGTGAGAACGCTGAGAATACAGCAGGAGGGGCCGCGGTGGGGGTGAGAGCCCTCCAGCTGGCCGGGTGGGAGGGCCTGAGAGGGAGCAGGCCCCTGAGACTGCGCTGCCTGCGCAAAGCCCAGCGGGCTGGAAGAAGACAACCCCGTCCCAGGGCCTTGGAGACAACGTGGAGGCCGGCAGCACAATGCGTCTGCGTGTCAGGTGCCTCCCGGACCTGCTGTGCCTCAAGGGCTGGGTGTGCATGACGTCATACACACCCCTTTAACTCTTGTTGAAACACTGAAGTTGCCCGTGTCAGCGCAGATAGCCCTTCCGTTGTCACCCGGACTCCGAGTGTCTCATCCCCACATCAGCTGACCGGAGGGTGACATGGGGCACAGCACCACGCTGGGGGACACCTGTGCCTTTTCCACCTGTCCGTTGAGTTCTCTATTCCCTGCAGGTGTGCGAGTCTTCTATCACAGCTGAGAAAATGGAGTCATGGTGGGGAGGGGGCCGTGCCGGGCCTCTGAGCCAGACCACATGACCCCCGGGCCCGTGACTCTTTCTACAACACTCATCCCCTGGGCCAGTCTGACCCCAAATGCCAAAAAAGATTCATCACACAGCTCCCCTGGGCTGTGGGTTTTTTAAAACCTCAAGAGGCAGCTCAGGGCCAAAAAAGCATAATTCTTCTCAATGCCAAGCACTTGCTTATGGGTGAAAAAGTGGGTCAGACACATCTACAAGGAGGAAGAAAAATAAGCCAGATGCTCCCAAGTCCCAGAGGTAGCAGATCAGGGCCCTCCACCCCCACCAACAGTGGTAGCCGGTCGTTTCCTCTATTGCCTGCCAAGCCCAGAGACACCTGGGCTCTCTAGCGGCACCCACCCCTACTCTTGAGGCTTCCAAGCATTACTTGGAAGCCCCCAGAACCAAGATTCTGCACAAAGGGTGGGCTGATCGTCCTTTGGGGTGACAGGTGGAAAGCTCTCTCCCGTTATGTACAACTCCTTCCCAAGATTTAGAGCTTCCGAGGGCCAATGCCTCTAGACAAAGCTGAGGGACAGTGCAGCCGGGACCAATGAGGTCAAAGAGCTTAACATATGCTCAAGGTCAATCCTGGCCTTGGAACTCCCAGTGAGTGGAGAGAAAATGCTCACCCAAGGTCACATAGCCAGAGAGAGAGGTCAAGATGTGAACCCAGGTCTCTTTAAAGAACCCCAGGCTCCTCTTTCACAGAAAGGGAGACTGAGGCCAGAGGGTGCACTGCCCCCGCCCCAGGCCAAAAAGTGCTGGATCCAGGTAGCTAGCTCAGCACTCGATTGCACATGTGCAGCCCTGGCACCAGGCCCTGGCACAGCCAGCAGACCAGCCCCTCCACCTCCTGTCTGACCAGCAGCCCACATTTCTGGATCCTGGGGTTTCTTTGCCAAATCCACCCTGTTCAACCTCAAAGCTGTCTGATTCAGCAAGTGCTTGACTAGGAGCCCTGGGTGAGAGAAGCGCTCGCCACAAGCTGCCCCAGCACTTCCAGGGCCCTGAGGCTCCTACCCTCACCAGGTCTCTTCTACTGTGCCACCTGGTCCCACCCCATGCCTGTGAGGACTCGGGAATTGTGCCCAAAGCTAGTCAGAGCTGGCAGCATCCCTTCCTGCTGGCAGCATCTCCACCCACAACAGCCAAGAGCAGCTCTGGCTTGGACTTGGAGGCAGCAACAGGGACAGGGGCCCAGAGACCTTAATTCCAGTGCCTGGGTTCTCAGGGTGGCTGAGGGGCCTGGCACGCCCAGTGTAGGGCAAAAGGCTTTACCCAGGCTGCCTAGTCACCCCCCCCCAACTCCAGGCCAGGAACCAAGGCTAAAACCACCGTCTGGGCCTACAGGTGGCAGCTCCCGTGGACAACTGGGCCCTCACACCTCCAGAAGGGCTGTGGGGAGACAGCCCTGGGGCTCCCAGCCCTTCCGGCCCTTGGACCCCTCAGTTCCACTCTCCTGTTCTCACAGCCACCACCCGCAGGAGACCCTGCCTCACACCACAGGCTGCAGAGAGGGAGGTAGCAGTACCCTTCCCCACCCCCTCTTCCCTAGAGCCCACAGTCAGCCGCAGCTGGAGAACCCTCTCTGCACCCTGTACCCCATGCCCATGTCAGAGGCCAGCCGAGCCCTCACTGTCCACCAACTCCTTCAACCCATACTCTACCTCCAACCACCAGAGTCCCTGACTCTTTCACTGTCTCCCCCTTGCAGGGACTTGTCACGGGCTATTCATGACCAGGCCAGGACTTAAACAAGATTAGGGAGGTCTACTGCTCTGTTTCCGGAGGGAGGCCACCTCCCTCTCACTCCAAGCTCTAGGAGGTGGAACCCGAGGGAATAACCACCACCTCCAACTCTGAATCCCTCTCCAGCCCCCCACAGTCTCTGTCGGCTCCTCCTCCAGCAACTAGGAACTCTAGGTGTGTATATCTGCTGGTTCGGCGTCTGATTCCCCAGTGCACATGTGGCCACACCAACCCAGCGTCCAGCACAGTGCATATCAGGCAAATAGCCATCATGATGCCGCTGTCATACACCCGTGTCAGGAACCCACATCACTTATCTGCACTGTCTTGTCTAATCTCACTGCCTCCAGGAAGCCGATTTAAGTTCCCTCACTGCATATCCAGAAACACTAGGCTGAGAGAGGAGGGTGGTTATGAGATTTGGACTTGACTCTGCAGATTTTGCGGTTCCTAAGGGCCTACAAGCCGAGAGGAGGCCTTTAGGAAGCCTACCCTATGGGACAGTGTTGCAAACAGCGTAGCAGTGAACACCTGGTTGGCTGCCCCCTTTTCTCTAAGGAGTACAGTCCCTGAGGCTACTGGGGCCACTATCTAGAAGCTACAGGGTTCATCTAACATCATGGTGTGGGCACCAGACAACCCAAAGCAAAGCCCTTCTGGAAGCTTCAGTAGCACCCCACGAAGTAGGACAGAACCCTGAATTTGGAGGTAACCAGCAAGGGCAGAGGCCCCTGGATGAAGTGGGGTCACAGGATGCACTGAGAGGCCAGATCCTCTTGCCTCTGCCACTCACCACTTTTGCAAACACCTGCTATTCAGATTTGTGGGCTGCTGCTTTTCAAGTATTGCTTTTATGAAAGATCTAAAGAATATTCTGGAACAGTTAAATATAGCTCTCATGAGAGCTGTCCCATTTACATTCCTGTGTTCATTCATCAAACATCTCTGAAAGATGCTTGGTGCCAGACACTGGTGGATGGATGCCTCAGCCACCATGAGGAAAAGAAGATAGTTCCTATCCAGAGATGTTGGGGGCAGAGGATGGACAAAGACCAGCTTGGGAAGGCTCAGAATGACTTAGAGTGACTGGTGCTGAGCTGGCAAGAGTCCTGGAGGGATAGGGACCCACAGGAAGGGCACAGAACAGCCAGAGAAGACTGCCCTTGCACAGGAAGCCCTCTGCATGGTCAGGAGTCACACACCTGCCCCACTGTGTGACTCTGGGGGCAAGGAGCAGGGTTCACTAAAGA
Organism: Thryonomys swinderianus; assembly: GCA_004025085.1. Taxonomy (NCBI): domain Eukaryota; kingdom Metazoa; phylum Chordata; class Mammalia; order Rodentia; family Thryonomyidae; genus Thryonomys; species Thryonomys swinderianus. The sequence continues at coordinate 35,533 of PVIC010006001.1, read as the reverse complement.
AGGGACTGATATGTATTTAGTGGGTGAGGGGTTGTGGGGTGGGTAGAGGAATGGGAAAAAATGAGAATTAAATTGTGTCATATACTGGTACAAATTCCCAATGTTGAGTGTGATCATGATGTGTATGTACAATGTACCAATAAAGATAAAAATAAGCTTTAAAAAAAGGGTCTGAGGGAGCCCATGAAAAGTGGGATTCAAGGGCTCTGGTCAGCACCGTCAGTAGGCTTAGGACACAGGAAGCCATGGATGGCTTTTGAGTAGGGCCCTGACTTAGTCCACTCTGGCAGCAGATGAGCAGCACGATGCGTGTGAACACAGGGCTTGAGCACCTCGAGCTGCCACAGTCGGGAGTGAGCCAAGCAGGTAACACTGCCACAGAACAGTACTGTGTAACGTCCTGCGGCCCAGCCACCCCTTTGAACAAACGCTTGGTCATCCTAGAGGAAGCTTCACACAGCCCAGGCTCTTCTGCATGCCCAGAATGAAACCAGACTGAGATGGAGAACAAAAGCCAGAGGAGAAAACTGAAGTGCTTCCAGCAGCTGCGGCTCCTGGTCTGGGGATGGAGGGCTTTAATCAGGAGCAGCAGGGACCAGGGAAAGGACACCATGCTTTCCTTAGCGTACACAGTGAAAGCAAGATCTCAGCTGAGTGGGCATGTGCCCCCTGAAAGGAATGAAAAAGAAGACTCGAGAAGGCACCTAACCCACTGTGAGGGGAGATCCCTGGAACAAAACGCCCAGAGTATCCACTCCTTGTCTCTCCTCATTCTTTCACATGGGACCCTTGGGACATTTTGAGGTAACCATGTAGTAAAACGGCTGCTGACCTCTGTCTTTAGAAGCAGGACTGAGCGTAGCCCCTACTGGTCATTCGATTTCTCACCGACTTATCTATGTGCGCTCATCTTATACTTGGGCCCAGAAAGGAAAAGCAGGTGTAACCCCGCAGAATAGTAGTTAACCATGGTGCAAGGCTAGGAAGCCAGTCCTTGTCATACAAAGGGTGCAGAGTGTTCAGGACCCACTGATTAGGATAGCAGAAGGTCTCTTCTCCCAGGGTCCCTGTACCTTAAGTCTCACGACAGGATTTGAAACCACATCCCTTCTTCCAGTCATTTTCCAATGATTGATTTAATGGTTACACCATGTTAACTACTTCTGACCAATGGGATAGAGCCATAAGTAGAGGACTCCTAGGAAAAATGTTTAAAAGCATGATCTCAGTGGGCCTAACCCTTCTAACCTCTCCTTCCTTCTTCTCTGGAGGATCAGTATGAAGAGTAACACATGAAGGAAGATGAAGTAAAAAACTCAGAGGAGCTCATGGCTCAAATAGGACTGGTCAGCACCCTGTAGAGGTTGGCACCACCACTCACTAGGCATCCCATTCAAACATCCCAAGAACCCCAAGCCTTCTGGTTAACACTGAGAAGCCGTATTTCAGGCCCCATAGATGTTCTTCATGCCGACCCACCACCACTCAGGGAACCTTCAGCAAAGGCTCAAGGGCACATTCTTGTCCAACTTCATTCCAGGCGTTTCTGTTGTTAGAAGCTGTAGAGTCACTTACCTTTTGTATTTTCTCCTAGAAAACACCAAGAAATTTCATCTATACCAACATACCACACATTTTCAGACTGGCTTTGTATCTTTATAAACATACAGTGAATGTTTAAATTTTTAAAAAAATTACTACAGTAAAAGACACATTTCCATTCATCTCATTCACAATATTTCACTTCCCTCCAAACATGCTTATCTCATACTTCTTCCCACTTTATTAGGTAGTTCTGGAAGTCCTCTTCCATGAGTGCCTTTACAAATTAAGTGAATCCCAAGTCCCACCCAACAAAAAGGCTGCATGTGGAAGTATTATGGTGCATTTCTAATCTATCTTATTCACCATCTCTGGCACCATATGACTTCTGGCTCTTCTCCAAAGTTAACATGACCATGAAAGGTAAATGTTTTGGTCATTTCATGATAAAAAGGCAGTTACAACAGGGCATTTAAAGACATTCATAAACATGACTTCCAGAACTGTTTCAGAATCTGGCAAAAATGATGGGATAAATATGTTTGAAGGAAGGGAAAATATTTTCATGGCTGGGTCTTTTACTATAATAACTGTTTTTATTTAAATACATAGCATATATTTCAATCACACTTCATCTGTGTTTTTTCTCATAAGTCATGTTAAAATTGTCCTCAAGAATAAATATAAAATAAGCTAAAAACAAAAACATTTGTATTACAAAGATAAAGAAAAGCAAATGAAGCAATAATATTAGGGAAGAAAAAAGAGCTCAAAATAAAGGCATTAACATCATAAAGAAACTCTTTTTTTTTTTTTTTTTTTTTTTTGAGACAGGGTCTCGCTTTGTAGTTCAGGCTGGCCCTGAGCTCACTATGGTGCCCAGGCAAGCTGCTGCGAACTCAGAAATCCTCCTGTCTCTGCCTCCCAAGTGCTGGGATTACAGGTGTGAGCCACCACGCCCGGCATTGTGGTATGCGGTGTTGATTGTTGGTGGGCGTGTCTCCACACCCAGCATTCTATGTGGTTACCAGGGATCGAACTCAGGACCTTGCGCTTGCGAGGCAGGTGCCGGAACCACTGAGCTAACCCTCCGGCCCCCAAGAAACTCCTTTTATATAAGCACGTTTATCTCCACCAAGAAGAAATAACAAGCATGAACCTTTATGAATCTAACAACATAGCTTCAAAATGCATAAAGCTAAACTTTCCAGAATTATAAGGAGAAACTGATGAACCATACTGCAGAGCACTGAGATACTAATAGATCTCCCTCAGAAGATATGATAGTAATAATTCGATTATACATCACAGAATACAAGGTGAAATACCTGTGAAGCCTGGTAACTAAGGTAAGGGATAAAGTGAGCTAATGGGGCAAAGCTGGAGATTATGGCAAACAGAATGGAGGGCATGCATGACTAACACAGAAAAGTTAACAAGGCAACAATTATTTAATAAAACACTATACGTACTGAACTCAATCTGAGCAGACTGACTTGGCCAGTAATCAAAAATTTTCAATCCTTGGAATGATTTAAATAGCAGAAACAAATTTGACTTAGTAGATTTGTGCAGAACTTTACACACACACACACACACACAAAGATATCAATGGCTTTTTAAATAACTGTGAGTAAAGGTACTCATTTAGCTACAAGAAAACTAATATTTTTTAAAATATAGAAAGTATATATATTGGGCTTGAAATAGGAGTTCAATAGTAGAGTACTGCCCTAGCATGTGTGAATTCGTGGGTTCGATCCCCAGTGAAAGAAAGAAAGAAAGAAAGAAAGAAAGAAAGAAAGAAAGAAAGAAAGAAAGAAAGAAAGAAAGAGAGAGAAAGAAACAGAAAGAATTATGTAGTTATGCATAATTGAAATGTATCTAGGGAGAACACTAAATATATATTAGCTGTTTTAAATGTTTAAAATTAAATAATTTCTGTAATTTTCTCAACAATGTTGGAGGATATAATTATCACTATCTTTTTTTTTTTTTTTTTGCTTTTTGGAGACAGGGTCTCGCTTTGTAGTTCAGGCTGGCCCTGAGCTCACTATGGTACCCAGGCAAGCTGCCGTGAACTCAGCAATCCTCCTGTCTCTGCCTCCCGAGTGCTGGGATTACAGGTGTGAGCCACCACGTCCGGCACTGTGGTATGCGGTGTTGACTGTTGGTGGGCGTGAGTCTCCACGCCCAGCATTATACGTGGTAACCAGGGATCGAACTCAGGTCCTTGTGCTTGCGAGGCAGGCGCCGGGACCACTGAGCTAACCCTCCAGCCCAATTTTTTATATTTTTTTATAGTACTCAGGCCCTTGTGCATCCAAGGTTGGCGTGGTACCACTTGAGCTAATTGTATGTATTCCCCAGCCCTAATTGTATGTATTCTTAAACAGTGTAAGAGCTTGAAGAAACAAATGCAGACCAGGGCTCCAGAGAAAGACAAGGATTCTGCTGCCCGCCATCTTCCCCCGAGAGGCCAGCTCGGCCAAGACGGGAGACCTCTGCTTACTGTACGCGTTGCTTTTGTTTTCATGACTTTTTACTACGTAAAATTTCAAATATACACTTAGGATGAGAAAAAGGTAAAACTGACCCCCACATATGAATAACTGAGCCTCAACAATGAACAGCTCATGGCCAACTGGGTTTCACCCGAGCCCCCTCTCACTTCCTTTGCAGTTTGAATCTCAGAAGCTGCAACCACAAATGCTTCTACATCCCTTAAAGATAAGGGCTTGCTTAATATCATTTACAGCTAACAGAATAATCACATGAAAAACTTAACATGAATGTGTGTGTAAATTACAGAAATGCTGCCTCTTTTTAAAATCCAATATGCAAAACAGCTTGAAAGCACAACAGGTGTCTTATACCCCAACATATGCTGAAGAGATAGGATCCCCGGGAGCCTACATATGGGGATACTGCGGCTGAGAGCCACAGAATGACCTGCCTACGTCCCCCACTAGTGGGAGTAAAGGGGTGCCTGCCCAGGTCCTGCCCTGGTCTATTCTGAGCTGGTGCTGTCAATCCAACAAATAGACCTCGAGACCAACTAAACATATGAATGCATTTGGGCAACTGACCTTCTTGACTGTGATTGGTCTGTGTAGCAAGCAATCAATGTGTGCTGAGCGACTTCTTCGCAACAGGCCCCGCACCAGTGCTGCCACTTCTCTGTGCCACCTAATCCCCACCGTGACCCTACAACATCGATACAAACTCACCTGTGTCTTAGCATCTGCCACCAAATTACTATGTTGCACCGCTGACACCCAGAACCTCTGGATGCAACTCTGAAGTGAACCCTAAACCAACATGACTGGGGTCCCCGGACCAAGAGGATATCTGGACCCAGGTGTTCACAGGAGGACAACCGTGTGGAGACATGAGAAGAAGACAGTCATGTGCAGGCTAACGAGAGGCATCCTAGGAAATCAACCCTTCTCGAGACTGGCACTTTACCTTGGACTCTGGGACTCTACAACTGTGAAACCTACACTTCCGTGGCTCACATCCCCTAGATTTTGGCTCTTTATTATGGTTGCTCTATCAAAGCAATCTAAAGGTAGATCACAGAATGTCTGTTGTATGCAGTGTGATCAAAATATATGGTGAATATTAAAATTTAAAACCTTACTACAGTCATAGACACATTGCCGTGAACCTTCCTCAAAATATTTCCCTTCAGGGCCGGAGGGTTAGCTCAGTGGTTCCGGCGCCTGCCTCACAAGCACAAGGTCCTGAGTTCGATCCCCAGTAACCACATAGAATGCTGGGTGTGGAGACTCACGCCCACCAGCAATCAATACCGCATACCACAATGCCGGATGTGGTGGCTCACACCTGTCATCCCAGCACTTGGGAGGCAGAGACAGGAGGATTTCTGAGTTCGCAGCAGCTTGCCTGGGCACCATAGTGAGCTCAGGGCCAGCCTGAACTACAAAGCGAGACCCTGTCTCAAAAAGCAAAAAAAAAAAAAAAAAAATTCCCTTCGCTCTGAACACACTTAACCTGTTGTTCTTGCCTTTTCCTTCTTGCATTCTTTTTCTTTTAAAGACAAAGTCTCACTTTGTAGTAAAGACGGGCCTCGCGCTGACTTTGCACCTAAGGCCATTCTCAAACTCACAGCGATCCTCTTGCCTCACTGTCCCAAGTGCTGGGGTGACAGGCCTGCGTCACCACTCTCAGCTTTTTGCCGCTTTCTAAGGTGGCTCTGGACGTGCTTTTCTGTGAGTATCGTTATGAGGTGTAATAAAAATACAGCGATGCTGCCACTGACTGCCCCTCAGTGGAAAGGCAGGTCTGTAAAAATATTATGCCATGTTCTCCTCCACCTATTCACTGGATCTGGCACTGTGCATTCCTGGGCTGTTCTCCAAAATCAAAATGACCGGGAAAGTTAAATATTTTGAATTGTTTCAGGACACTAAGGGGGCCATAAGCCAATGAGACTCAAGAAAGAGGACGTCCAGAGCTGCTTCAGAAAGTGGAAAGGGCAGTGGGATAAGTATGTCTGAAGTATCAAGGAAGATTTTGAAGGGAAGTGATAGCAAGATATTTTTTTATCATAATATGCTTTAAAATTTAAGCATTCTATATATTTTTCAATCACACCTCACATGGGTGAGAAGATGGCATGGTGAATATGGCAGAGCTGGAGCCCAGCCAGGGGCCCATCACTGCGTGGATGCTCGTGACAGTCAGCAAGGTCACGGCAAAAGGCACCGCGCAGCCCCCGCCTGACAGCAGGCCAGGAAGCTGCCCTCTGCTGTGACCTCGGCAGCGCAGAACTTCCTTCCTTCCTGCTTGGCCCTTGGTCACGGGACTTGCTGTGCTGGTGGAGCGCAGGAGAAACATCCGTGTCTTTGGAAGAGGGTTTGTTTGCCTCTCCTGCCTTTTGGTCCTTTTGCTGCCATCTGGAGCAAGACGTGTCACAGCCGGACACCGAGCTGCCCACTCACATATCCACAGTGAGAAAGGATGGCTGCGTGGTCTGCTCCCGTGCACTCAGCCCAGGGCGGGACCCACCAGCTCTGAGCAATAATAAATAGTTATTGCCTATTTGTTATCTGTTACACAGGCCACACTAACTGAAACAGAAGGTCAAGAGAAGCACTCAGCGACAACACAGTTGTGAGCACAGGCTCTGAACTGCCCAGATATAATTCCTCTCTAACATTTGTTAGCTGGGTGGCCTGGGACAAATTACTTAACCTTTCTGATCTCTCTGTCACACCCTCATCTGTAAAATGGGGATACATGAAAATATCTATCTCTTGCGGTTATTAAGAAGATTGAATTACTTTAAGTAGTGCCTATAAAAACCCAGAATCCCACAGGCATGCCGCGAATGATAATTCTCTTGCGGCAGCAGAATGAGAGATTGCACTTGCCCCGGAGAGTTCTAGCCGCCACCAGAACCCTTCATCCTGTTTTAACATTGATTCCATACCCGCATTTCCCTACTAGATTACTGAGGCAGCGAACAGCCTGGCTCCGGAGGGCTCAGGACCAGAAGACCTCAGTCCTTTTGACTCTGATGCTCACCACCAAGCCTGGCTCTCCCTGTGTCTAAGTCACGATCTCAGACAGGGAAGCCAGGCGAGGCTGTGGAGATCAGGGGAAGCAGAATACGCCTGAGGGAAGGTCATCCCGCAACCATTGCGTGACCTCGCCCGAGTCACTGGACCTCTCGTACCTTGTGCGCATGCTGGGTAATCTCTGCCCTTATTACACAAGTTACTGATGGAAAAGATGGATGTAGAGAGAAACCTTCCCTGTGAAGCAGACACCACCAGTGATGAGTGTGCGCAGAGCGAACTCTGCACAGCTCAGCCCGCCTCCTCTGGGATCCTGTCTCCCACCAGCCAGGAAGGAGCATGAACTGCATTTGGCCCTAAACACAGCAGCAGGACTCTGCCCAGGAGGCTGCAGCTCAGCTCAGCACGGGGCTCCGGGAGCCAAGGCACAGCTGCCTATGCCCAGACAGGCCTTGGAGTCTCCAGCTGTGTCTGCAGCCCCCTTGACCGGCTGTGTCACGGCGAGCCTCGGTGCCAATCTTCCCGCCCTGCGTGGCCTTTCCAATGCCACGCTGAAGGCTGCTAAGGAGCTCTGGAGCAGCACAGCAGTATCACAGAGGTCGCTGGCATTCCTCACAGCTGTTTGGACTGCAGAGAAGGCGGGGGACACACATACAGCTGTGCTGTCTCTCGAGGGAACAACACAGCACCACAGTGGAGCTCTCTAGCTCTGACCTGAGTCCCCACCAGCAGGACGCCTGAGAGGAGGAACCTGGGGGACTCGAGACACAAAGATGTCCAACATAGCATTGTCTACAATTAGCAAGGAAAAAGAAAAACACAAATTTGTTATTGTAGATGATGGTATATTCATTCAATGGATAGAGAGCCAACAGAAGTTGCTTCAGACTGTGGAAATACAAGGGAATGTTTGATATAAACTTAAGTAGGAAGGGGCCCCTGAAATGCTGCACATGCAGCCAGAGGCGCCACAGAGACCTCCCTCCCTTCTCACCCCTTCCTCACCGGCCGCGCCCCAGCTAAATAACAAGCAGAGCGCATCTCCCGGCACCTTGCGGCCAGGGCTGTCCGCAAGGCACAAGCCAGGCTCATGAGATGCAAGTAGAAGATATGGGGAGGGTCGTCTAGGAAAGTTCCTCGGGGAGTGTCAAGCTTGGCTCGCTTTTGTTCTGCTGAATGTGGAGCAGCCGTTTTGCGGCCATGAGACATCAGCCTGCAGATGGCAGGGAAGAAGCAAAGATGGTTGACGGGGCAGGGTGCTGATGGTATGGCGGAACTGTCTGACTGCTGGCCCGGCCTTCCTAGCGGAAAAAGGTAAAACTGCTACTCGCTTCACTATTTCTCTGGTTCTCAGATACAAGCAGCTACACACAATCTCAGAACGATTCATTCTGACAAAATGATAAACACAGCAGGTGTATTTGGTGGTGGACACGGAAACCTGAAGGGTCACGGGTAAGTGGAGGGGATTTTCTTCCCCTCTTTACAAACACTCTCTGCCGGGGCCCTGAAGTGTGCGCGCAGGTTTGCAAACCATCCCAGCCCATCCCACGCCGGAACCGGAAGAGCCTTTGCGATGCATGGAGCTCCCGCAGGGCCGCTGCTGCCTGCGCCTCCGGGGCCGCACACGCTGCCCACAGCTTCCGCCAGAGCTAGGGAGGCCCACATCTGTGCCTGGGCTTCTTCCCGACGCATCTAACTCACCCACCCACCTGGGCGGCTCACTTCAGCCCACCTGAGCAGGTGTATGCCGGCCCTGTCCAGGGACCGACCCCAACCACCCGCAGAGCCACCGGAGGCGTGCAGTGTCACCTCTGACCTGTGTGCCCGAGGCCCCCCTGACACTGCGCGCACTTCCTGCCCCTCCGGAGCAGCAGCTCTCGTTCCTGGGCACCTACCACCCAGAGAATCGGCACATACCCTCCAGGGCCTAGTGCGCGCCGATGACAGGGACCCCGAGGCAAGAGACACCACTGTAGGCCTCAAGTGGCTGTTCTGAGGGCAGCCCAAGCACCATATCACCTTCTGACCAGTGGAAGGGGACAGCAGGAGGACAGCCTCCATACCCTGTGAGCGTGCTGCCGCAGGCTAGACAGAGGGCATGGCAGGCCGGGTCCCTGAGACGGCTCTGCCCCACAAGCGATGTCCTCAGTGTGGCAGGAAAAGAGGGAGGGAGAGGGCCAAGGACAGGCTGAGGACTCGGGGGCAAAAGCTGGGTGTCTCTCCCACACACTGCACCCTCAGGGCCGAGCAGAAGGCCAGGCCCCTCCTGAGTGGAGGGCACCTGGCACCTCTGGCAGAGCCAGTGGCAGCTGAAAGCCGCCTCACAGGTGAGCATCTCTGCCAGCCAGGTTCCCGACGGATTCCTGGCCTCGGGGACGTTCATGCCCAGGGGCTGAGAAGCTATGTCCCTACCCTGTCACCGCCTGTGAAAAACTACATCTCTCACTCAAAGGCTGCACCATCTGCTGGTGCCTTTCCAGGGCCCAGCGCAGCCCAGGAGGGCAGTGCTTCCCCTGCACAAGTAGCCGTGCCTGGCCTCCTGCCTGGCCTGATACCAACGTCTGCTGAGGACAAGGGCCAGGGAGCAGAGACACAGGTCCAGGTGCCAAGGCGTAGGGGCCCTGTGCGCAGCTGGAGGAGGGTGAGGCAGGAGCCTGAATGGGACTGGGGCTAGCGCTGTCTGACTCTGAGGAGATGGGCTGACAGGACCGAGATGGTAGCCACGGGCTCCGTGCAGGTAACCGTGGTGGTAGCTTGAAAGGCAGGGTAACAGGATGTCAAATTTCTCCAACAGGACCAAGTTGGAAAAAATGTTCTTTGGGAAAATTCCCTTGCAGGGAAGGCCAACCACTAGGCCATGCTCTCCTTCGAGGCTAGCTATGGAGGAGGGCAGGTTCCCTCCCAGCCTCTGACCTTCCACGTACTCTATGGTGGGACCCTCAGCGGTGCCACCTGCCCCTCCAGGACCAAGCCATCCCAAGTACCCTTAGGGTACTTGTGCCCTACTTTCTGTGGCTCTGTGGAGGCCAGGCATTGGGCGGTATGCTACACACACACACACACACACACATGCACACGCACATGCACACACTCTGTTCTTGTGGTGTGAAATAATGAGCTCTCTGTCACTAGTGACATTCAAGTAGAAGTTGGACCCTGGAGGACTCATAATGTGTTACTTGATCTAAATGCAGGACACATGGCATGAATTTTTTTTTTTACAAGAATGCATCCAGCAAGTGTAAAGACCGCATCCTCTCTCTAGAATGAGAAACCAAAGGTGTAAATGAGGCTCCGAATGTACGATAGGTATTGTGAAATAGGGAGAAAATGTTCAAAGGGAAAGGAGAGGCAGAGGAAAGTCAAGAAGGGAAAGAAAAATTTGGTGGCAAAAACAAAAGAAATGGAAAGAAGCTTATGAGTATAGCTGGTGAGAGGTCAGGGGAATGGGACAAAATGAGAATCAAGATGTGTCATGTACAGGTACAAGTTCTCAATGTTGAAGAGCCTAGTGTATATATAAAATGTACCCATAAAATCAATGAAAAACGCGTTGAGCAGTACACTCGTGACATGTACGCTTTTCCACGTGAAGGGGAAGCTTCAATAAAGATCCCTAAAAATCAGAAGTAACGAGGGGTGGTGGCTACTTGACGAGAAGGTAATGGGACAGGGACAGTTTGGAGATCCCCACATCGAGGCCACCAAGGTGCCCGCATTTTCTGACACTGCGAGCTCACCGCATGCGCTCCCGGTGGGTACAGAGCGCCCGGCCAGTCGACTGGGGAAGCGGGAAATGGAGCAATGGATCAAAGGGTGAAGCGCAGACACAGGAGCACACGGGACACGGGAGCGCACGGGGCGGCCGCGGAGCAGCAGGCGCACGGAAGGCGAGCACCGCGGTGCGGGGGACAGTGCGCGGGGCCCGGTGGTGCGCTCGTGGGCAGGGAACGGGTGACAGCCGCGGGGAGGACTGCGAGCTGACGGCAGACGGGGCACAGAGCAGGTGCCTGGGGCCGCCAGGCACAGGCAGGTAAGGGGGTGCGCGGGGCAACGGCAGGTGAGAAGGCGGAGGACTCGCCGGGGAAGGGAGCCCCGCCCGGCCGGCAGGTGTCACTCAAAGGACAGACGGACAGGGGACTGAGAAGCACGCGGGCGCGAAGGGGGCCGAGTGGCAGGAGGGTGGAGAGAGCAGCGGCGGAAGGGCACATGGCGGGAACGGCCGGTGCGTGGAAAACTAAGCGATACCAAGCGAGCCAGAGCGTGGATGATACGCTCAGCGGAAACCGAGCGGCGTGAGGCCGGAGTGCGGAGTGAAGGTCAGTCACACAGGAGGCTGGGTGATAAAATGGCGCGTGGGGGGCCGAGGGGAAGTTCCTGGGGGTCTGAGCGACCTCAGCGGAAGGGAGGACAAGTGGCAGGTGTGTGAGGAAGAAGCGATAGATGGCAGACGGGGGAACGGGTGGCGGGCGCGGGAGACGGCGTGACTCGAGCGGGTGGGGGGGCGAAAGACGAGTGCGCGGGGGACCGCGGGGTACGAAGACGCCGGGGGAGCCGGCAACAGGCTCGTGGGGACCGAGCGGCGTGTGAGGAACTGCGACGGGGGCGCCCTGCGGGGAACCGGGGCCACGGCGAGCGGAGAAGCAGAAAAGGGGGCGATGCGGTGGGGGTGACGCCACGGTCACCGGAGAAACGCACGCATTCTCCGCGACACCGCGGCGCGCAGGTGCACGGGACACTGCGCGGGATCGCGGCGGACAAGGCGGTGGATGGCGGCGGCACAGAGCACACTGGGCCACGACGGGAACCGTGTAGCCGCAGGACGCGTCGGCCAGTGCGGAGCTCAGCGCCGCGCCGCCAGGAGCAGGGAAGAACGACGGGTGAGCTCGGCGTCACATGGGGACCAGCGTGTGGAGAACCCGGGAGCAAATGCTCCGAGGGGGGTGAAGAACAGGTTCGTGGAGAAATTACGATGCAGTGGCACATGGGAGAATGAAGGATGGGTGCAGGAAGAGGAGACGGATATGCTAGGCCTTCGGGACAACGATGGCGGGTATGCGGATGCCCGAAAGACACAACCGCGGAGAGAGGAACGAATGACAGGCGATCAGAGACCTGACGGATACGATGGTAGACAGGGAAAGGATGAAAGTTTTGTGAAAAGTGCAGCGATACCCTGGCATGTCGTGGAGAGACGAATGAATGAAAGAGGTGGAGGACTGAGTGAGACGAGGGGGAGGGGAGACCGAGTGACACACCTGCGGTGAAGGAAACATACAAGAACTACCGGAGGAGCACGGGAGAGGTGCGCAGTGAAGGAAACATACAATAACTACCGGAGGAACACGGGAGAGGTGCGCAGTGAGCTCAGGGAGGCCACGACGGTGGCAGAGGATGTGAGGCACGTTCACGGGGCATGGAGCCACGCAGCTGAGGCCGGCAGAGCGACTGACAGTTCCCAGCAGCACCGAAAGCTACAAGAGCAGAGGAACGGATGAGACGGGGGCAGATGGTAGAGTGAATAACAAGTGAACAGAGCTGGACGATGCAATGTGTGATGAAGGAATGAATGGTAGGTTCCTGGAGGAATAGTGATACGGGGCGACACAGAGAAGTGGGAGAGGGTTAGAGAGAGGACAGAGGGACAGTGTCCCATGAGAAATGAGTGGCAGACACATGGAGAACTGTGTGATCGAGTGTGTGCAGGGGGGAGTGACAGCTGAGTACTGCAGGCAGACAGGGGTCTGAACAACAGGAAGGCCACACGGTTGGGCGGCAGGTGGGGAGACGCACAGACACGGTGTAGACGGCCCAGAGACACAACGGGGGGAGGGGCACGGATGGCAAGCGCCCGGAGGTCTGAGGGACACAGTGACGGATGGGCAAATGAGAGGCGGGCGCCCACCAAAGTGGGTGATGGCGGCAAAGGGGGCGCGGACAGGCAGCGCGTGGAAAGGTGGAGGACGGTGGAGGACGGAGGGTCGGATGTGCAGTGAGGCGTGGGGACTGGGTGACAGGCGCCCAGAGGACTAGACGGGAAATGAATGAATGAAGCGCACGGGCGCAGCTGAGTGACAAAGCGGCAGCTGGAGGAACGAACGCCAGGCGTCTGGAGGGTCAGAGACGCAGCCGTGGCTGCGGGGAGAATGGTGGGTGGAGGGCTGTCCCTCGGCGGGCAGGAAGATGAGTGACGTGGGTGCCGAGGCCTGAGTGACACCGTGGCGGGCGGGGAGGGGACAAACGTGAGTGGGGAGCCGGTGACAGGCGCGGGGAGCACCCGGGTAGCCGGAGGATGCGGGAGAGGGTCAGGTGCAGGACAGCCCGGCGGTGCGGTGGCGGCCGGGAGATAGAGACAGGCTCGCGGAGGACGGGGGAGGGAAGACAGGCGGGCGACGGAGGGTGAGGAAAGGCCGAGGGCACCATGGCCAAGAGCAGAATAAATGAGAGGCGGGGGGGGGGGCTTTGGCGTCACAGCAGATGGAGGTGCGAGCCGCGGGTCCGAGGAGGGACGCGTGGCGTCCTAGAGGACAAGGGCCAAAGGGCAGGTCTGAGAGGGCGGGAGGACGGGAAATCGCAGACGTGAAAAGGACTGACTGGCTCGGGCGGGATGCGGGATGCGGGATGCGGGATGCGGGATGCGGGATGCGGGACACGCCATGCGAAGGGCCGACTCGCAGAGCGGACACGTGGCGGGAGGAAGGTCGGCTGCGTGGGGCCGAGCGGCTCGACGGCGTGGGGGGAGAAAGAGCGATCCCGCGGAGACGGGGGGGGGCCCGCGGCCGGGGGGGTAAGAGCGGCGCACGGAGGGCAGGAGGGGGCGCGGGGGGGCGCGGGGGGCGCGACGGGCGGGCAGGGCCCAGGGCCCAGCGAAGGCAGCGGCGGGAGGGCCGGCCGGTGTGTGCGGAGGGCGGGCGCCGGCGGGCGGTGGCAGCCTCGCGGGGGGCGCCGCGCCGCGAGGAGGAGGAAGGAGGAGAGGGCGCGGGGCGGCGGGGGCCCGGGGTGCGGGAGCCGGAGCGGGGCGGGGCGGGGCGCGGGCGGCAGAGCGGCGGCGCGGGGGCCGTCGAGGAACGGGCGGGCGGCCCGCGACGGAGGGGCACGCGGGCGGGCGCACCGAGGAGCGAGCGACGCCTCGCGGACAGGGGGTGCGTGACAGGCGAGGGGGGACCGCGGGCGGGCGGGGAGGAAGCGGCAGGGGGTGGACGCGCCGGGGACGCCAGGCCCGGTGGTGGAGCAGACCCGGGGGTGCGGCGTTCAGAGAGGGAAAGAATGGCGGGCTGGGGGGAGAGCGAGGCCGGGGCAGAGCAGAAGGGCGGGCGGGCTTCACGGGGAGGAACGAGAGCGTCCCACGAGGGACGGATCGCCCGGGGACGTGGCTGCGGGCGATGGTCGTGAGGCCCCGCGGTGGAGTCGGCGCGACAGGGGCGCGGGGCCGAGCGATCCGGTCGCGGGTGACAGCGCCGCCCTCCCCGAGCGGCCCAGGGGCGAAGGGCACAAAAACCGGGCAGCCGTGGCGGTGCGTAGGGCGGGCAGCCGGGCCGTGGCGGGCGCGGTGACGGCACGGCGCAGGGAGGCGCAGGCGAGGGGCTCGTGGGAGGCCAAGTACATCGACGTGCAGATGGGGACAGGGCCGGGCAGGTGGGCGGCTGGGAGGCGTGACGGCAGGCGGGGAGCGGGCGGTCGCTTCGTGGACGCCTGAGTGCGGGGTGACAGGCGTCGGGGGACCCCGGAGACGGCGGCGGCGCGGGAAGGAGCGACGTGCTGGCCGAGGAGCAAGGGTCCGCTCCTGGACGGAGCCCGAGGGCCGGAGGCGCGGAGGGCAGGAGGCACCAGGGCGCGAGGGCCGGCGAGGGGGCGAGCGGCAGAGCGAAGCACAGACAGGCGGACGGAGAACCAGGAGACGCGGCCACTGGGGAACGGGCAGCAGCGAGTGCGGGACCCAGGGTCTCGGGGCGGGCGACGGGCACGCGGAGGCCGCCAGCGCTCGGAGACGAGGCCTGCGTGGCGGGGAAGGACGCAGCAGCACACGGCGAGGGGCACGGGGGGCGCAGGCGGAGAGCTCCCTCCGGGGCCAGAAACGGGGCTGAGCGACAGGTGCGGGGGGGGGGGGGCTAAGGAAACAACATGACACGCAGAGGAAGAAGTGATACTCGCAGGACAAAATGAAACCATTTCACACAGTGGAGGGAATGAGAGAGTCGCGGGAGGACGGCCTTCCCTTCCTCCGGGCGGGGCTGTCGGCTCCCGAGCAACGTTGGCTCAGGGTTAGATGACGAAGTGAGTGACAGGTGCGTGGAAGCAGCAGCGTCACACCCTAGAGGAGCATGTGACCAGTTCGGGTAGAAATTAGTAACGCAGCGTGACACGGAGCAACGAATGATGCAGGGGTGAGGGGCACGCGAGGACTCCAAGACAGCAATGCCACGGCGGACGAAAGACAAACACCGAGATACGGGGCTTTTTCTAAAATGGAGTAGTACTCAGCCATAAAGAATGATAAACTAGACACATCTGTACTTAAGTGGATGGCTTTGAGGCCATACTCCGAAGTGAAATAAATAGGACGCAGGCGTGTAAATACCATAGGAGAAACTGAAGATTGTAAACGAGGTCCAGTTGTATGACAGGGATTATGAAATAGGAAGAAAATGTTCAAAGGGGAAGGAGATCTGGGGGAAGGGAAGCAAAGAAAAGAAAGAAAAATTTTGATGTTAAAAACAAAAAAAAATGGAAATAAAGCTTATGTATATAGGGGTTGGGAGTTGTAGAGAGAGCATGGAAATGAGAAAAATAAGAATCAAGATATGTTGTATACAGGTACAAATTCTCAATGAGGAATGTGATCATAATGTATTCCTAAGATGTACTGATAAATTCAATAAAGGGAGAACATAAAAGGCGAACAGCCAAGTCCACGGGGCGGTGGGGGTCTGAGGGACACAGGGCAGGTGGGAATGCACGACAGGTGCCAGCGCTGGATGAGCTAGTCATGTGGGCCAGTGGGTGCCAGACAATGCCAGTGGTTGAATGACTTCCCAGGAGCGTGGTACGGGCAGGAAGGAGGGAGCGCGTGGGAGCGGAAGAGCGAGGGACGTGGGACTGGTGCGCGGAGTCCACGTCTGCCTCCTGGCCACCCTCAGTGGCCTCTGTCCTCAGGTGAGCCAGGACAGAGCAGAGGGCTGTGGCAGCCTGGAGCTTCTCGGTCTCACCTGTTTCTCGGTCCTGCTGCAGAGCCCAAGGCTGTGTCTCCACCTACTTAGGGAGAGGTGTCTCTTTTGTGTCTCCAAAAGCACAAGGAACCCACTTCCGCTCCACTTCTCTGCCTTCTCCTCGGCATGGACAAGCAGCTGCTTCCTGGAGGGCCCGGTGCCAGAGGGGCTGAGCTAAGGAAGGGCCGGGGAGACGCGTGTCCTCTGCATGGCTGGGAACGGGGCCCACCCGGCCTGGATCTGTCTGCGGGGCATCAGGTGCTGGTCCCGCCCTGAGGTCCCCTGAGCGGTGGGATACTTCACAGGCCTGCCCAGTGACTGTGCCACAGGCGGGCCAGCGGTACAGAGAGCCTCGGAGCCTCCCTGCGTTTTGAAGTTCAGCATCTCTTCCTGGGTGGATGCTGCCTTGCCTGCCTCAGTTTCCCCAGCCGTAAGGCAGGAAGGTAATCCCGCCAGCCTGGCGCATGACAGAAGCACAGGTGACTAACGGCTCCTGCTCCCTGGGCCCACGAGTCTGTCCGTTCCGCTGGCCCACTGCTATCCTGCGGCAGGTGCAGGCAGGTCTGGGGCTGAATAAAGGGGTCAGTGACACTGGAAGTGAGGAGCGAGGGGAGCCAGGGCCGCTCAGGAGATGGCGGAAGGGAAAGGAAGCCTAGGGAGACTTCTTGAAGTACGGGCGCCTATAAAAGGGCCCAAAGGGCTAAGCCAACAGTGTGCTGTGCACACGCGCGTATCGTATGCATGCTCTGAGCCTGGTGGCACAGGACAGCTTACGGCGGTTGCTGGGCTTTGCCGTCCCTGCGGTCACGCTGGGCTGCCACCACCCGCTCGGGTTTGCAGCTGCTCCTGTCAAGGCCAGGTCTTGTCTTGTCAGCCCGACCCTCCCCGGAGCCTCCGCAGCAGCGCGGTGAGACGGGGGCGGGTGCTTCGCACAGTGTGGGCCCTGGGTCAGCGATGCCCCAAGAGCACGGGGAGAAGGTGGACAGCGCTGCCCACTTCCTGAGAACGCTGCTGACTGCCCTGCCCTGCCCTGCTCGGGACATGGCGAGGCCGGGGTCCCCTTCGGCCGCCCTGTGACCTGCTTGGCGTGTGGCCCACTCCCAGCCGCGGGCCTCATCCTAAGCCAGCCACTTCAGCTCCTGAAGCAACCACTGATCTTCCCAGGGAGTCAGGAGGTCTGGGAAACCCGCCCGACGTACCGCTCTCCTTCCTCCAGACTGTGACTGCAGAGGGAAAACCCACTCCCCGCCCCCGCTCCCCCACGGCAGACCAGTCTTGGGAGTGTCCTCCACGGCTTTGCAGATGGGATCTGGTTTCTTCTTTTTGAATGGTCCTGAAGGTGGCGAGAACTCAGATCACAGACGTTAGAGGGAAAAAGGAAACGTCACGGAGATTCCGGCTCTGTCACGTCACGGGAGGGGCCAACCGTGGGTCGCGATCTTGGCTCAAGCCACCCACTGCGGGAGGGTCCCAGGCGCGCAACGGCCGCCCCTCCCCCAAACCCTGAGCAGCAGCCCCACCGGAGGAGGTCCAGACGGCGCACCGCAGCCCTTGCTGGCCCTGCGCGGGGCTCCTGGCGCCTACCGCTTCCATCGACAGGTCTGGAAGGGAAGCGCGCCGTCCTGTCCGTCCGACAAGCTGGGCAGTGGACAGAGGAGGACCCCGGGCTTCGGGGCTTGAGAAATAAGCCGCTAAGCCCTTGCTCAAGAGCTACAAGTGGCACGGACATGGAAGGGAGCCACCGGGGTGGCATGGAAACCCCGCATGGATGACGGCACTGCGTGTGCCCTCTGCAGAGCCCGCTGCGCTGCTTATTGCGATGGCCGCTGTGCCCGGGGCTCCCTGGAGAACTAAGGCAAGATTTAATGCACGATTCCTCCAAAGCCCTTTCACCAAGGCGCAGCCACAGATTCAATGTGAAGTGGTAATTACATATGTTTTCAAAATCCATTTCACAGAGCGAGCTAATAACTGCACCTGAGATGTGTTCATTAGCAGACACCCTGTGCCAGGGGCTCCCGCCGCAGCCCGGGACTTGGGCACAAACTTGACGCACACTCCAGAAACCGGTCCAGGTTAGGTTCAGAATAAGAGCACCCAGGAAGACTACTGCCCCACATCGTGAATAACCCTGTCCGGGGGAGACAATTGCCGGGAGGCTATGCCTTGGGGCTGGGTTTTGTTCTAGGCTCGGAGCACCTTGATTTGTATTTATAGTTAAAAAAGAAGAAAACAGAATTAACTGGCAAGGTACTTTGTTTCTGATAAATGTGAGGTCTTCTGCTAAACAGCTTCTCAGGCTAGAAAGCTCGAGGCTCAAGCAGCCGATGGCTGAGAACGGGGACTGCACCCTGCCATATTCTCCCAGGCCACTGTGGGCACGTGCGTCTCACCGGGCCCTGAGAGTCAGCCTGCAGGTGGGCGTGACACAGTGGCCCTTCTGCTGGTGGGGAAACTGAGGTTGGGAGTAGGGGAATGGTTTTGCTTCGCCCCTACAGTATGGCAGGATTCAGATTCCAAGCCAGATCTGTGACTCCCAGTACTGTATATTTCCACTGACGGGAGGCTGTGTCAGAGCAAGCATGTGTGCTGTGCGTGTATGTGTGCGTGCGTGCGTGTGTGTGTGTTCCAACCTTTCTGTTCAGAAAATCATTTGAAAACCCAGGGAAAGAAGAGAAAAATCAGTATAGCCCTCAGTGTTCCCCGCGTCTACCACCCCAGGCTAACGCCACACCCTCACCGAGCCCCCAATTCCAGTGACGTGTTCTCTAGGGAATTTGAGCCCTCAGAAGTATCTGTTCAGAGCTGCCGATCAGAGCCAATAATAGAAACACACCTCAATAACCACTTCATCTGTCTCCATGATTTATTTTTTTCAAGGAAAACTGGACCATTTCTGGGCTTGCTTTTAACGCCAGCCCTCTCCTCAGTGCGACAGCTCACCTCTCGGGACCGGCCGAGCGCTTCATGTGCGGGTTTTACTACTGAGAGCCACGTGCCAGCCAATCTCACCTGTTTCTGGTCTAGATCACAAAAGCCACCTCTAGGGGAGAAGGGTTCTGCCCCTTCCCTGAGGGTCACTTCCCAGGCACGTGTCTTGCCGGCCTGCTGCCCAGCAGACAGGCTCCTGTCCCCCAGAGTCAATGACTTGCAGATCTTTGTGCCACATTCACAGTTCAGAGAAATGACGGCGATGCCCACCTGGCCTCTCGGGCTGCGAGCACAACAGGGAGAGAAAAAGGCTCTTCCGTGTTTGGGTGCTGGGCAGGGGGCAGGGGCCAGTGGGGCTAAAGCTGGTTATACAGATGACAGGACTGTTTTCTTCCCTGAACAGGAAAACATGAACCAGTGAATTAAACATTTAAAACAAGATGACTCTCTAGAAAGTCTTTTCAACCAAGGAGAGACAGGCCGTCCTGTGCTGTGCTTCCTGTTGCATATGGCACTGAGAACTCTGTTTTTTCGGCATGCAGAGCTTCCCAGACAAAGAAAATCTCAAGGAAAAATGAGAGGAGGAGGTCCAGGGGAGTCGGGCGGTGGGCCTGAGAGAAGGGTGCGAAGGAGGCCCGTGCTTGGGGTACAGGGCAGAAGGGGCTGCAGGGTGCAGGAAAGAGATCACCCCTGAGCCGACATGCTGGCCCCTGATAGGTCCAAAGAGAGGGCCCTAGAGAGGCAGCAGGCCATGCTGGGACGAGTGGCAAACCACGAAGGCACCACCCAGCCTCCGGCCACATGTGACACAGGTGCCAGAGACCTGCACAAATTCCCATAGGTCTCAACGCCCGATGTCTGTGAGGTCTCCCGACCCTCTGCCCCAGTGGGGCGCAGCCCCAGGGCCCGCAGAGATCTTGTTCCGTGGACAGTACACCGGGCGAGGGATCCCTGAGTATCGCCCGGGCCCTCTGCCCTGAGGGGCCGAACGTGCCAGGGGCGGCGCAGTGTGCGCAGCTGCCTCCCGGAGTGAAGCGTGGAGCGGCTCTCCTGCCCTCAGCCACCCCAGCCCTGGAGAGAAAACCCTCCTCCCAGGTCCGGCGGACGCACGCCTGGCACTCAAAGGCAAAGAGCCGGGGCAGAGCCCGGGAGTGGGCTTGAGCGCTGATGAGATCCCAGGGGCCGCGCCTCTCCCGCCACCCCAGGAGCGGCCTCCTGCCACCCGGGCCCGCCTGGACACCCCGGGTGCCAGGCCGGCCCTCTCGCACCCCTCCCCAGCCCCGAGAGGGAGAGGTCTGAAGTGTAAGGCTGGAGCCCCGCTCGGCGCGGAACAGCCGAGCCAGCCGAGCCGGGGCGGTGGGTGAGTGGGCGCCTGCCGGGGTTTATTCTTAGCCTTCGCTCCACCGTCTTCGCAAAAGTGGCGCCTCGGCCCTCGGCGCTCCAGGCTCGCGCGCCCGACTCAGACGCCGGGACGGCAGGCAGCCCCGGCGGGGTCGCCAGCCCCGGGGCGGTGTGGGCTCCCGGCACGGAGGCGGCCGCGGGAGGCCCGGGCGGGGCTCCCTCGCCCCGGGCGTCCCGCACCCAGCCCCGCGCCGCGCGCTCCGCTGCGTGCGGGGACCTCTGGGGCGCCCGCCGGCGGCGCTCCCGCCCTTACCTATGGTGGTGATGACCGTGATGGCGAAGTAGAAGGAGCCGGCGAATTTCCACTGGACGCCGGCGCGGTGCGGCTCGGACTGCAGGATGACCAGCTCCAGCTGCCGGTAGTCCTCGGTGCTGATGTTGTACTTGCCCCGGATCCGGATCTCCTCCGCCTTGAGCTTCTCCTCTTCGCGCATCTCGTGGTCGGACTCGAGGGCGTCGAACACCGCGGCGCCCACCAGCAGGTAGGTGAAGGTGCAGGCGATGAGGGACAGAGTCCTCACGTTCTGTCTCTTCATGGCCGCCAGCAGGGCGCTGGCGCGGGGAGCGTGTCCCGCAGGCTGGCAGCCGCGCGCGTCCCACTGCAGCGCCCCGCGGACGCCTCCGCCGCCGCCTCCGAGTTGAAAGCCGCGGCAGCAGAAGAAGCAGCAGTCGGGGAGCAGAGGACGGGCGGGCGGCGGAGGCGCCGGGGCGCTGGGGGCGCCGGCACCTCGGGGCGGCCGGCGGACCACGGGCGGCGCGGGCCCGGGCTCGGCGGAGAAGGCGGGCAGGCACAGGAGGCTGCTGGAGCGCCGGGGCCAGGCGTCCTGGAGGCCCGACACCCGGCGCCAGGTCCGGCCGAGGCAGTCCGCCCCGCTGCGCACAGCCATGCCCGGCGGCCCGGCGGAGCCCAGCGCGGGGTGCGTTGCCCTCCGCGCCCCACTCCGCGCCCCTGCCCGGAGGGCAGGAGCGGGAACCGGAGCCAGAGCCAGGCTGGAGGGCGGTTGGGGCGAGGACGCCCCGCGCCCGTCTCCGTCGGGATCCAGCGGGAGGCCGTGCGGTGCGCTCGCGCCCTGCGGGACCTCCTCCTCCTCCTCTCGCCCCTTCTCGCCCCTCGCTTGCGGGGCGGGAAAGTTTGCTAAGTGCGGCGCCTCCGGCGTCCCCGGCAAGCGCGGAGGGAGCTAAGCGGGTGCCACGGGAGAGGCACCCGACGCCCTGAGGTCCGAACGCCCCGCGCCCACCTGGGCACGCGGGGGCACCGCGAGGTACCCGCCGCGCGTCGGCCGCTCTGCGAAGTTTGCTCCGCTCCGCTTCCGAGGCTCAGGATCGGGGCGCGGCTCCAAGACGGCAGGACCGCGGCGCGGCTACCTCGGGGGCGGCCAGGCAACTGCGCGGCAGCGGCCGGCCAGCAGCTCCTCCGGGGGCGGCGGCGCGGCGGCGGTGGGAGGGGTCCGCGGGCTCCGCGGGGCGGGGCGGGGCGGGGCGCGCGGGCGGGGGGCGGGGCGCGCTCAGCCCCGCGCGGTCCCGGCTCCCGCGTCCGAGGTCCGGGAGGCGGCCGCGGCGCTCCCGCCCGAGGCTCTGCGCGCGTGTGCGCCGGAGGAGCCGGCGTGTGTCTGTCTGTGCGCGCGCCGGTGTGTTTGCGCTTGACAGCCCCGCGCGAGCGGGAGGGCGCGGGGGGCGGGGGCCGGGCTGCGCCGGGGCCGGGCCTCCCTCCCTCCTCCCTCGCTCCCGCAGCTTCCAGGGCGCGCCACCTCCCGCCTGGTCCCCAGCCAGCTGGCGAGGCGACAGCGGCAGCTCCCGCTGCAGACCGAGAGCGGCGCAGGGCGCACGAGGGAGCCCGGGAGAGGCGGCCCGAGCCGCCGGGGAGGGGCGGGGACGGCAGGGCCGGCGCCGCCGGGGCGGGGGAGGGGCGGGACGGGCGGGCGAGCCGCGCTCGGGGCCCTGGGGCTTCCTCCCCCGGGAGCGCGTGCGGCCCCGGCGTGCGCAGAGTTTGAGAGATCGGGGCTGGGGAAGAAAGCGACCCTGAGCCCGCGAGAAGGCAGGCTGGCGGGTCTGCGGAGGAGAGGTCGGGGCGAGCGAGGGCCGGCGAGAAGGAGCGTCCGACGCTCGCAAGCGCGAGACAGTGGCGCACGAGGGTTCACACCACCGCGGACGGTCGAGGGACGGGTCCGAAGAGCCTCCTTGGCCCCCCGGAAGGGTGTGTTCGGTGCCCAGTGCCTGCCGCCCTGAGCCCTTCGTGGCCCCGTGCCCTGAGGACACGGAGGACAGCACGCGCTGGCCCCTCCTAAGGTCTGGACAGCGTGGGGGACGTAGCGTCCTCCCCTCGCCCAGGACCCTCCCTGCTGTTTTCCTGAGACTCGCCCCTTGGCCGTCCACGGCGCGGGGCCCCGGGGCGCGCTCGAACGCGGCCCCGCAGACCCCACCAGGCGGCAGCCCCTCTGGGGATCGGCTGGGGAAGGAAGACAGGCGTGGCAGGGGCGCAGCGCTCTGCGTCCCCGAAAGGAGCCCAGCCCCCTTCCCACCCGGCTCCCTCCGGCCCGGGAGGGGCTCCCCTCGCCAAGACCCCCCGGGAGGCGGAGCTCTGGACCGGTCGTGCCAAACCTCACACCTTGCGGCCGTCTCTCCTCTGGCCCTGTCAAGGAGGGATGGGGATGGGGTGGGGTGGCCAGGGCATCCGGTGCCACCGGCTGGCCAAGGAAACTGGAGGACGCTGGGGTCGGGGCGACTCCCGGGGAGCCCTGCACCCTCTGCGTCGCCCGCAGACATGGCCGGCTAGATCGGGACCCTAACCTCGCTGAGACACCTGCTTAGGACGCTGTCCGCCCCGCTTCGGGGCTCCAGGGAGCACCTCGGGAAGGGGCGTCCGGGCTGTGGGCTACGTCTGGGGCGTCGGGTCTCTGCCGGCCGCGGGGTGCCTGGGCCGCCCGCTTGGGGAGCTCCGTCCAAACAGTTGCTCTCCCCAGAATTCGTTTTGGAAACCGAGGCCCCCACGCTCGGCAAGTGAGCCTTGCTGGGTGAGTCACAGCGAGCGGGCGACAGGATTCCCAGCAGCTGGTAATTAATTGCGCCGAGGCTCGGCCCACGAAGGAAGCCCGGTCGGGCCTCCCGCCCCCCTGAGCGGCGCCACCCCAAGTCCCAGCCGTCGGACGTCGGGAGGTCGGAAGCCCGCCCAGGTGCCAGCAGGGGGCGCTGGACTCCGGCCCACACGTCCCCCCGCTTGGAGCTCGCGGGGTGGCAAGAAGCACACGCTGTCCCCAGCGGCCGGCGGGGCGGGGGGGGGGGGGCGCAGCTCCGACGGATCCCGCGCTTGGGGGAGCCGCGCTGACGGGGCTACGGGACTCCAGTTTCCATGCAGCCTTTCCGGAAAGGGGAACGGGACGTGAGAGACACATCACGCCGAACTCCTGTCCTACAGATGGGAAAGCGTCCCACTGGACAGGGCTGCCTGCCGGGTCCCACAGCAACCGTCCCCGAGCACCAGTACTCGGCCCTCCCGGGGCGCCCGGCCAGCTCTCCCCGCACGACCCGCCGCTTTCCCAGCCCGAGTCCACCGACCCAGACCGGCCGCAAACCAGCCGCGCCGCGCGCTCTCCCCGCCGGCCCCCTTCCAGCTGGAGCCGCCCCGGGACTCGGGGGGCGGGGCGGGGCGGGGCGGGGCGGGGCGGGGCCTGCAGCCCGGCTCCTCCCCCGGCCCCGCGGAGCAGAGCCCGGCGCCCCTCGGCGAGGCGTCCCGTGGGGACAGCGCCCGCGCCGCCCCCTCCCTGCAGCCCCCACAGAGCGGATGCGGAGCCCGGCGGGCGCCGCCGCTCAGGGCCCGGGACGGCCGCACTCGGCGCTGGGCCCGCCCCGCAGCGCGGACAGCGCTTCCCTGGCGAAGCCGCTCTTTGAGGGGCTGGGCAGAGCCAAGGGGTGAGGGAAGGAAGGAGGTTCGGCGGGCTCGGCGGGCGCGTGCGCGGAGCACCCCAGTTGGCCGGCCAGCGTGCTCCCCTCCGGGCTCACGTCGCCGAGCTGGTTCGAAGCCGGCCGAGAGCCCAGGGTCCAGCCCGGGCTGACACCCCCTCGGGCCGGAGCCTGGCTCTGCGTGGTCCTCGGCTTCCTCTTCGATAACAACAGGCGAATCGTATTAGCTAATAAAGAACATCGTAGTTTTCTAACTCCGCTGCCCACTTGTCTTTACCTTAGCCAACTCCACTTCCTAAGCCACATTTTACCCGAAGAGGCCTCTTTGTCTGGCGTCGCACTGAGTAAGAAAGGACTGCCGCGTGTGGTGGTGCAGGCCTGTGATCAGGTATTGTGGGAGGCTGAGGCAGGAGGATAGCAGGTTCACGCCTGGGCGACATAGTGAAACCCTGTCTCAAAAAAAAAGTGGGGGGAGGCTGGAGTGGGCTACCCACCTTTCCAGGTCCCCCCTTCTGTCTCCCTTAGGCAGAAGCTTTCTTTCTCAATAAAATTTTCCTACTCAAAAAAAGAAAAGAAAAGAAAAGAAAACACAGGCTGCAAATATAGCTCAGTGCAAAAGCCCAAGATTCAGTCCCTAGTAGTGACAGACAAAGGAGGGGACGGCACAAGCAGGGGTTCTTCCACATCAGCCTGTATTTCCGAGAGCAAATGTTCCTGCCAGTGGAGCAGAGAGGAACCCAGCCCCCAGCAGGTGCCCCAGGCTGAGGCTGGCACTGGCCCCAGCAGGTTCTTTCCTGGGAAGACGCCGGTCAGGACATCATGCCCCCCAGGTGCTCAGAGTCTTGTCACACTGATGTCCCCATCTCTCAGACGGGAAGGTGAGGCGCGAAGGACGCTAACAGCAGCAAGCCCCGGAAGGGATCAGGCCCCCTGTGCCCCTCGCTGTCCCCTCCCCACCCGCCGGGGCCCTCAAGGCTGTGATGTGCAGACAGTTTCTGACGTGTCTCCTCCTCAGAACTCCAGCAGAGTCGGGTCCCGGAGAAGAGCACTCTCCAGGCAGGTGGCCAGGTGCTCCTAGGGCCTTCCGCACTGTTCTCGGTCGGGGTGTGGACATGGATATTCTGTGTTTGGGGATCCCTAGGTTACACGGAGGAGAATTCGGGATGTCTCGGAGCCTTTGACTGTGACTCCGAGACCAGCGTACTGTGCACCATTTTCCAAATTCAGCCGTGAGGCCTCCCTTTAGACACAGAGTCTGCAACAGCACGGGGTTCTGGGAACCGCAGTTTGGGAAACACTGTCCCAGTCTGGAGAGTGAGGTGCAGGGAAGCGGGAGACCCAGGTTCTGCACAGACCGGCCCTTCATCCGCTGAGATCCTCCAGCGCCCTCCTGGCCCTCTGCCTGCTGCTGAGCCACGTCTTCTCTCTGCTTCCATGCTGAAAGCCCGGCCGAAGCCCCTAGGGCAAGTCCAAGTCCTCGGCTGGGCCTTCACACCCCAGATCCGAGTGCTGATCAGACTTCGCCTCCCCGGGCTTCCTGGAAGCTTTGCAGGGCCCGAGGCTGGGCGCTCGGCGCTGGGCTGGGTAGGGCAGGTTTCCTGTTGTAGGAAGACCCATGAAGTCGTCCCCGGGGCCAGGGCGGAGCGGGGCTCTCTGAGCTGCCCCAGGGGTCCGCCGCAAGTGGCGTGGGGTGAGGAGCTGACACCAGCCCCGGACAGCACGACCCGGACCAGCGAGGGGCAAGAAGACCGGGGAAGAAGGGCAGGAGCAACCGGCCCCGGGGTGCGCGCGTTCCCTCCACCGGCTCCGTGGTGAGGCCCCCAGATGATGCCGAGCCCATCAGGAGGAGCAGAAAAGGGACTTCTAGCTTCTGAGGCACAAGAGGGGAGAACAGGCCGGGCCTGGCTGAGGCCTCTGCTCATGCGGCCTCGGAGCTGCGAAGCCCGAGCTGCCCAGGCTGGTGCTGGGCCACGTGGCAGCGGGAGCCCAAAGCGGCTGGAGCGGCTCGGGGCCCTCCAAGCCTCCGGCTTCTCAGTGTCTGGTGAAGTCTCCCGCTGTGGCCCCTCTGCACGGCTCGTGAAGGAACGGACAGCACGGGGAGCAGAAGTGGGGTACAGAGTGGGTCTGCTATGCTCCTGAGGGTAGAGGGCTTTCGAGAGTGGGGCCTTCGTTGTAATAGAGAATGATCCAGTCTTGGGGATCGAGGTCACCTAGCAGCTGAAGGCAGAGCCGGCGAGGCCCTCCTCCGCGGAAGCCAGCGCGCACCCCTGCCTCACTGATTAGTACAATTCAGGCGTCTCAATGCAGCGAGCCACTGCCTGCCATCGCTGTCTTGCCTATCAGGAGTGGCACCGCCTGCCCCAGGGCCCAGGTGGCTGCCGGAATCAAGGGACCTTCAGAGGCTTCTGTGGGCTGCCAGCTCCCGAGACGGGGGGCCCCTCTGTCCATCATGACAGGCCCAGGGTCAGCCCGGAGAGGCAGGTCAACCCCCCGAGGCTGTTCTGAAACTAGGCCAAGGCGATAAGAGGGCAGTATGTATCCCTACCAGGCAGAGCCGGGCCGGAGACTGTGGACTCCGAGGACCACGGCGCCTCCAGCCTCCATGTCCAGGTTCCCTGGGGCTTGACATTGAGCAGACCCTGCTGGGCGCTTCCTGGTCGCGTTAATGAAACGGATGTGGGAACAACAGAGATACTGGTGGCCAGGAAATGGCGTCGCTGGCATTTTTCTCTGTCACCCCCTTGCCTCCTAATGCCAGATATGATTAGACACACAGTAGAGGGACGTGTTTCGGACCCAGGTTTTCTGCCTATTAAAGCATACAGAAAACAGCATCAATTACAAACAAAAATCTTCTGCCCTTCAGCATAAACAACACACAAATGAGAACTCACCGGGAGAACTGGGTTGTCCAAGCTGATCAGATTTCCTTCTCTTGAATTAAGAAGGGAGGTAGGTTGGGCCGGAGATTTAGCTCAGTGGTTCCGGTGCCTGCCTCGCAAGTGCAAGGTCCTGAGTTCAGTCCCCGGTAACCACATACAATGCTGGGTGTGGAGACTCACGCCCACCAACAATCAATACCACATACCACAGTGCCAGGCATGGTGGCTCATGCCTGTCATCCCAGCACTCGGGAGGCAGAGGCAGGAGGATTGCTGAGTTCGAGGTTTACCTAGGCTACATAGTGAGCTCAGGGCCAGCCTGAACTACGAAGTGAGACTCTGTTTCAAAAAAGGAAGAAGAAGAGGAGGAAGAGGAAGAAGAGGAGGAGGAGGAGGAGGAAGAAGAAGAAGAAGAAGGAGAAGGAGAAGGAGAAGGAGAAGGAGAAGGAGAAGGAGAAGGAGAAGGAGAAGGAGAAGGAGAAGGAGAAGAAGAAGAAGAAGAAGAAGAAGAAGAAGAAGAAGAAGAAGAAGAAGAAGAAGAAGAAGAAGAAGAAGAAGAAGAAGAAGAAGAAGACCTCCTGGGGCCGAGATCTCCAGACAATGGTCCAGTGTCCAGCAAGAGTCAGGGACAGAGCTGAGAATTTCCCCCAGGTGGACTCATTTCCCACGGCGCTAGCTTACCCCAGAGCTCACACCTTGCCACAGCCAGACCTGGCATCACTGCACTCACTGGTTTTCCCCAGATGGAGCCTTGAAGCCCACTTAGGCTGTAGAACGAGTCGGGCCTCCTTCCAAGTCCCTGTGTGACCTTGCGCAAGCGGGACCCTCTCTGTGCCTCTTTCCTGGTGAGTGAAACAAGGGGAAAGAGCTTGTCCCCACGAGGCAGAAATGAAAGGAGACTTGAAAGTTTGGCTGGCCCAGGCCAGGCCGCCACAGGCTCAGTCGCTGCTGCTTTTCCTCCTGGGCGCAGAGGGCACACTGCCCTCCTCTCTGTACCAACTGTCCGCCAGCCGAGGAGCCAGGCCAGCGCCACATGCTCACGCTGGCGACGCTACTACACAGCCCGCCCCTCCTGGAGGGAGCTAACTTTAGCCCAGTCACATGGAGCATTAGTTGTGCCTGTGCCGAGAGTTTACAGATCCCTGTGGAAGGTGTTTAAATATTTTTCCTTTTCAGAAGCTTGGTTCTCACCTCTGCCATTTTCACCTTTGTGGAACAGAAGGTATTTTTGCAAACGCAGCCCAGGCGGCAGCAATTTCGCAGCGTGACGCGGCGTCCCTGTACACACCACTTGCTATTTTGGGGCCTCACAGGTGTATCGTTGGTTTCATTATGGGCGATGTCAACTCCGGGGAGAAGGAAGAAGAGACCGAGCGCTTCCGAGGCCTGAACGCCCCTCAGACTTGATTCCTCAGGCAGTTCCCGGGGAAGCACTCCTGGTCCTAGGGCGGGTCTGGGCTGGAGTCCCCACGCTGTCCACTGTGCGTGGCCTCTGCCTCCCCAGACAGAGCCTGTGTGGTCCGTGGGGTCCCCTGAACCCGGTGCGGCAGCCAGCACAGAGAAGGGGCTGGGAAGCACGGGCCACGCAGAACGGGCCCCGGGGACCTCTGGAAATCCAAGGGCCCCTCTGAGAGGCTTTCCTACCTGCCAGCCGCTCTGCTCGCAGCGTCACCTGCTGTTGACACACGATGAAAGGAGAGAGCAGAGGGGGAGGCAGAGGTGCTGGGACCTGTGGAGGCCGCGGGAGCGCCGACGGGGTGCGGCGAGGGGCGCTGGCCAGGCGGTCACCAAGGCCCAGAATGGACCACTGCCCAGCGCCCCAGCGGCTGGAGTCCCTGGGCCCCGAGGATGCAACAGCGCATGGCGAACCTCATCTGGGGGTCGGTGCCTCCCCGTAGGGCTGGAGAAGGGGGTGAATAGGTCTTCTGCTTTGTGTGACAAGTGAGGACATCTTAGCCCAGAGAAGTCCAAAGACTAACCCAGAGTCTTGAAGCAAACTGTTTGCAAAGTGGGACACTATCTACCTCTGGGGTGCCCGCACTCAGACCCAGGAGGTTTCCGCCTGAGAGAATCCAAGCAGTCCCACGATCCAGTTCTTCCTTCTAGCACCGACGGGGCTCCCGAGGACCCAGCAGCAGGGCCAGCAATGAGAGGCCCCTGGGCTCACGGAGAGGGTGCTAATGGAAGAAGTGGCCACAGTCAGGTGGTCCACAGGATCCAGCGGGGACAGCACGATATGAGACAGGAGAGGAGGGTGTGCGTGTGTGTGCTACGGCATGTGTGGCGGCAGGAGGGGTCCCTGAGAAGGGGTTGTGCAATGAGGCTGGGTGACATCTAAGAATCTGGATAGAGTGTGCCCAGGCGAGAGGGGAGAGTTGGTGCTGAACCCCAAAGGGCGGGCACAGGGCACTTTCACAGAAGAGCGAGAAGGCAGGTGTGGCAGCGGTGTGGACACTTGGGGGACGAGGTGCACGGTCAGGCCTTCCAGCTGACGGAGTTGCCACAGGCTCGCGGGAAGCAGTGTGGCTTTCGCAGCACTGTCACAGGGGAAGAGCCAAGCCAGGGACCTGGTTGCTGCGTGGGTGCAGCGTCTGCCGGCGTCCGTGGCACAGGGGCCACCCCGGGGCACTCTCTGCCAGTATTTCTGGTTCTGGAGGACAAAAGGCCCTCGAGAAAGAGGCGGCCAGTTAAAGCCATAATGACCCAGAATGTGATGACTGTACACACACGTTGGCTTCAGCACACACAGCTCCTGTCCCCAGGCTCCTGGAGAACACAGCCGGGTGCCCTCTGGCCAACCTGACCTCTGCCGTGGTACACGGCTCTGCCTTCAAGAACAGGGGCCGCTAGGAGTGGGTTCAAGCTTCTCCTGACAGCGAGCGGCTCCCAGATCCCACAAAGTGATACCTGAAAAAATAAAAACAACTCCAAATCGTTAGCGCATTCCGGGCTGCGCGGAGGGAAGGGGAGGAGAAGGGGTCAGAGAGGTGGCGACTCTGTCAGGTGCTTCCTTGTTCCTCTGCTCACTTTCTCAGGTGATCAGCGCCCCCCCCCCCACAGTCTGACAAGGAAAGTCCCTGACCCGTACCTGAGAGGAGGAGCATGTGGAGAAAGAGAGCCCTATCCGGTAGGCATGGGCTATGCAATGGTTATCACATTAAAAAAATTAAAATTTGGTGGATTAAAACAACAAAGATATAAACAATGAAAACTGTGAGCCAACAGGTGCCCCTGCTCCCAGGAAGTCCCTCTCAGCTCCTACCAGGCTTCCCGTGATGTGGGTGTCCTGGTCCCCAACAGGGAAAGGCAATATGACAAACCCTCCAATGGCCCTGAAAGCTTCTTTCTAGAAAAATTTCATGGCCGCATCATGTTGCATGATCAGACTTGGGGAGCACAGAGCAACCTTGTACCCAGCAGAGACCTTGGCCCAAGAATCCAGTCCTCAGCTAAGCTCTTCTCCACCCACAGGTGTGTGCTTGTGCCTGGCAGCCAGGTCCCTGTGTGAGGGAAAAATTCAAGAAGGTCCAGATCCTGGAGCACACGAGACAGAAGAGAATCCACAAAATGAAAAAAGATGGAAAGAACAAGACCTAGTCATGAGCGGTGGGCCTTGTTATGAGGATAAATTAAGCCAAAATGAGTAAGGACAGACCTGTCTTAGGCTGTGTAATGTAAGCGCTAAGGAAAGGCGCCTGAAATAGAAGGCACAGACTGGAAGGGGAAATTCTAATGATAGTCTCTCTATAAAAGTCACAGCTCAGCAACCTCTAGGAGTGGGAGGTAAGGAAATGCTAAGTTTCTAAAGCTTTATCCTGGAGGGGGAATGGATACAAAGACGAAACACCATGAAGTCCATACCTCAGTGGGAACAAGGTGGTAAAATATACCCAGTTATGGAATCTTGATGATGTATATGTGATGCTCATTCTCCTTGTTTCTCTACTTTTCCATATACTTGGAAGTTTTCAGAAGAAATAGAAATAATCC
This sequence comes from Thryonomys swinderianus, assembly GCA_004025085.1. NCBI lineage: Eukaryota > Metazoa > Chordata > Mammalia > Rodentia > Thryonomyidae > Thryonomys > Thryonomys swinderianus. Next base: position 4,135 of record PVIC010006001.1, on the reverse strand, counting down.
CCAAGTAATGTCATCAGAATTGGACCACGCAAACAAGAAATGTAGAGATTGATGTAATCTATAACAGAGAATATATTTTCACATGTCCCAAGTCTCCAGATGAGCCTTGGTATAGAATGGAACATAAAGAAAACTTTGCAAAATTTGAGCACACAAGAAAAATGTTTTTTTTTTTTTACAGACTATGTGTTCTGGCAAAATAGTAATAAATACAAAAAGTAATAAATAAAGGAAGAAGATTTTACTTTAAAATTTAGAACATGTCTCCAGAAACCTTGGATCAAAGAGAAGATCTAAGGAAAAATTACATACTACCTAGAAAACAAAGAAAAGTGCACTAATTTAAAAAATAAGGGAAAACTGATGCTTCCAGCAGTAAAAGCATACAGCCTGGCAGGCCTTCATTAGAGAGAAAGACTATACATAACAACATATTTCTAATTTGTTTCAAGAAATTAGGAAAAGAATATGATTCTGAAAGAAAATAAAAGAGCATGTATATAGGGGATGGGGAGGGTGGGTGGGTGGAGATATGGGTAAAAATGAGAATTGACTGTGTCATATATTGGTACAAATTCCCCAATGTTACGTGTGATTGTGAGATGTATATAAATTGTACCCATAAAGAATTCAATTAAAAAAAGAAATTAGGAAAAGAGACAACAAAAGAAACAGAGTTGGAATTCATAAAGGTAAGAATTGAAATTGATGTAAGAGAAAATGGAAAAAAGTGAAAAGAATAAGTAAATGCAAAAGCTGGTTCTTTGAAATGGCTAATAAAGTAGAAAAACCCTCATGAGTCCAATTATGAAGAATGAAGAAGGAGACAGAGTAAAATTAGACAAGATTAGGACTGAGAAGATAGACATAACCAATATAACTACAGATACACAGAAGATAAAAATAATTATGAGAGAATAGTATATACAATGTTGTGATAACTATTTGAAAACCTCAAGGAAATGGATGATTCCCTAGTAAAAGTAAATTACCAAAAATCAATCCAAGAAGAAATGGAAAATTTTAATAGGCCAATTACTGTAGACAGTATTAGAAGGTCACCAGAGAGCCATCGGTAAAGAGGCCTCCGAATCAGGCAGGTGCATACTGAGTCTTATCTAACTTCTAAAGAACTAATCTTTTCAGTGCCATTTAAACTATTGTAAGCCATAGACAAAGATAGAAAAGCAGTTCTCTCATTCATTCATTCATCTAGAATAACTTTAATACAAATAGTACAAAATAAATGCAGCTACAGACCAAAGGCAATTATAACGATGGGTGAAAATTGAGTAACATCGAAGGAACAAAACATTACCCTATTTAGGGGGATTTGGAAAACTCAGCGTGAGTAAGGACCCTTGGCCATGGAGACATTCTGCAGGAATATTGTTGTCTCTTTTTCCCCAGCATCTCTTGGCATTAACAGAAGCAAGGACCACTAGACAATCATCACCAGCACACCAGGACTGGATAGACCCAAGACTTCCAGTGGAGCCTGATATCTGTTAGGAAACATCAAGGTTTTATTGGAAAGTTTATTGGGTTTATTTTCAAAGACTTTAAAAGATAATTTTTTCAGCATTGTTTAAATATCTTATAAAACTAATTTCTTTCTAGTTTAATTTCATTGAGGGACAGACTGGGAGGTCTTCCTGATTTTAATTGTACGAGTTGCTGGCTAAGTGTGTCACGTCTCTGGTATCACCGAATTCTGCCAGCGGCTCTGCAAGAAATGAATTCTGGGGTTTGGAGGGGAATGATGGCTTTCCAAAGACTCAGATGGCAGACTGGAGTCCGGACCCGAGTGCTGGGGACACTAGTAGTTGCCAAGTCCAAGCTCTCAGTGGCAACAATGTCCCTTGATGACATAGTGGTTCTTCAAAGAGTCCTGCATTTATTCAAAACGTGAACAATGGGCTGAGCACGAAATTAGGTATCAAGAGACCTGTGTTTTATTTCACATTCTGTCACCAGCTTACTGGAGTGTTAGGCCAAAATTTCTGCCCTTCAGCGACACTCTGAGATGCTAATGAGGCTTCTCCCTGTGGGGCAGGCTGCGGGTCGCTGTCCCTGGTGCTGAAGACTCCATGGCGAGGGCTGTCTTCTCCCATTTTTGGAGGAACCTGCTTGGCCGGCTGCCAGGAGCATACTGTGATTCATCAGCAGGTTTCAAATGGCGAGTTCAGTTCTAAAGGTGCAAGGAAGGAAGAATTCTTTATTGGTTTGCTGAGTCAGTGCCAAAAGTATCTTTCTTCTTTTTAACCAAAAGCCATGTCTGTGACAACTCTCATCACTTGAATTGAACATCTCAATATTTGGACAAAGACAGAATTATGTTTCCACTGTCCAGGTGAAGAAATGCAACGTTATTTCATTCTGCAAGGCCACATGTTGCTTTCCACAAGCACCATTCTTTCCCTCAGAGGAAATCAATACTTTAAATTTTTGTTCATTTAAAATATTGTCTTTATAGATTTTGTTGTTGTTGTTTCAGTTTCAATTTGAGGATGCTCCTTTAATAATTACATTGATTCAGTTTTGGGAACTTCATGTAGCTGCAGTTATATTGCATGTATCATTCTGTCTCCTGTTTTGTTACTTCAACATGTTTGTGAAATGCTCCCTTCTTAGTGCATATTCATTCACCATTTTCAGTACTCTGCTACATGCATATGCCACACTGTATCTATTGTGTAGCCATACAGTGGAACTTAGAACATGGATTCTATCCCCTTTTCTTATGATTGACACTTCTGTAAATATTATGTATCACGCCTCATGTTGCATGAGAACTTAAGTTTCAGAAAATTGTGTCCTTGGTAGTGGAGTGATTACATCATTGACTACAACCACTCCAACTGGCAAGATCAAGGTCATGGCCTCTAGAACAGCATACCCACCCACCTTTCCCTTCTTCTGCACAGGCTATGTAAATTGCTCTTCCCAATGGATCATGAATATGAGTGACATACCAACTTCAAGTTGAATAACCTCATTACAGTGTGGTACGGTTTGACTGTGACCCTCCAAAGTCTCATGTTCTAGAATTTTAGTCTCTGTGGCAATGTGGAAGCAATGAAGACTCTGTGCCTAGGAAAGCTGATTAGGCTGCAAGAGCACTGTTCTAAAGAGCAATTGGTTTTGGTCTTGGAGATCGGGTTAGATCTCTTGAGAAGAAGTTGTTACAAGAGAAAACCTCTTGCTTTCTGTCTCACCATGTGCTTTCTATCTTGCATGTGCTACCACTGTGATGCTACCTGCCAGGTTGCAATGAAACCAGAAGGTCCTCACCAGTGCCAAACAGATGCCAATACTATACTTTTAAACCTCCTCAACTGTGAGCTAAATAAACTCCTTCTTCATGGGGCACCAAGCCTCAGGTGTTTTATAATAGTACTAGAAATTAGAAGATGTAATGTCAGGTCGCCACATATTCCTCCTAGTCTGAGGTATACAATTTTAATCATATAATTCAATGAACAAAAGTTCCTTAATTTTTCACAGTTGAATTTAACATTTTCATGGATTCCAGCTTTTGTGTCGTGTTTAAGATACGTATTCCTATCTTCTAAATGTTTCATACTTTGCATTTCACATCTAGGATTTGGAACAGATTTTGTATGCGGTCTGTGGGCTCTAACATCGCCCTTTCCCTATGATCACATACACACTGTGCAGGAGTACTATTTGAGTGAAAGTCTAGCATTGCTCATCAGCATGAAACATCGTACACCAAGTGTCCACAGATATATGTAAATGTATTTCTGTGCTCTCTCAGTTTATATATATGCCACTTTGCCTGATTGCTTTATTATCATAGCACATTGTGATTTATTCTTCAGGAGTACGTGGACTATTATTGAACTTTTCCATTTCTATGTAAGCTTTCAAATCAGCTTGTCAAGTTTCACCCCAAGATTTTTACAATTTTTATTGGCATTGCCTTGAATCTATAATCAATTCAGCAAGAATTTTACATCCTTATGAGAGGCTTCCAACCCACTTATTTAGATCTTCTTTCATATCCTCCAATAATTTTTATAACTTTCTTCTTAAAGGTCTTGAACATTAAAGAAAAGATTTATTCTTGGGCTCTGTATCATGTTCCTATTGCTGCTATAAAAATTATCAT
>PVIC010006000.1:0-55643 GCA_004025085.1 Thryonomys swinderianus | reverse complement strand
ACATTGGAAAGACAGATGTACACCCTTGTTCATAGCAGCTCAGTTCGTGATAGCTCAATCTTGGAAACAATCCAAATGTCCATCAACTGGAGAGTGGATAAAGAAGATGTGGTTTTTTTACAAAATGGAGTATTACTCTGCCATAAAGAATGACAAGATCGATCCATTTAGGTGCAAATGGAGACATCTGGAGGATATAGTAATAAGTGAAATCAACAGATCACAGATAGACAATTTCCAGATCTTCTCTTTGGCATGAACACCTGTAGATGCAAATGAGTTCTAGAAAGTAGGACGGCTTTTATAGAGTAGAATATTTCTATAGGAAACTTGGTGTGGGAATGTGATGAGGGGAAGGAATAAATATGATACAGAAAGAAAATAAAAGAGCATGAGGGGGGAGGAGGGGGGAGTGGGTAGGGATATGGGTAAAAATGAGAATTAAGTTGTGGCATATACTGGTACAAATTTCCCAATGTTATATGTGATTTTGAGATGTATATAAATTGTACCAATAAAGAATTCAATTAAAAAAAAAAGAAGTTCTTTGCCAATGCACTAGGAGAAGGGGGCTCCTACCAGCGTGCTAGGAGATGTGTGTGCAGTGTACTTGGCCCAGCCACACTCTGACCTCCCCTGCAATGTGCTATCTAAACTTGTGTTTCTGATTTATTTCACTTAACATTGTGGACTCAAGGTGTATCCATTTTTCTACAAACAGCTCAAGTTTATATTTCTTCATGGCAGAGCAGTACTCCATTTGTACTATCTAGGATGGCAGTGTCTAGTTAAAAGACCTCAAGCAGGGGAATGTCGGGGACAGGTCGAGTATGATGTAGGTTTACGGCTCAGATATCAAGCTTAATCCCCATGGTAGCAGAGTGGGTAGGAGGCAGGCAGATTGTTAAAATAGCACTGAAGCCCAGGAAAGAATGTAAAGAGCTGAAGCTCAGCCACTGAACTAAAGACAGGAAGGTGCAAGTGCTAAGTGGACCCTAATGACTGAGCAGGACTTAGAGCTCAACTCCACTATCACTGGGTGTGTGGACACAGGGCAGTCATGCAACACCCCCACGTCAACCTCATCATCTGCACCTTGTGCTGGTTAACAGCATCATGGCTGCTGAGGATCCTCTGAAGTGTTCACCCTGGAGGCTAAGCCTGCCCGACTTTCAGTACACAGGAAGTGTGGTTAGTAAAGGCTGGTGGCGGGACAGCGAGGACCACGGTGGTGGTAGTGCTGAGAGCGAGGACAGCAAGTGACCTTGAGGGACAGTGACGATTCTGTTGGGAAGGTGACGCTAAGAGGCGAGGACCACGACAGTGATGGCGAGGATGGTGAGGACCACAGCAGAGACCACGAGGATGGCGACGGAGACCGCGAAGACAAGGATGTAATGCAGGGATGAGGGGTGGGGATGACTGAGAGGACGAAACGGCAGAAAGCACCTTCTGAACTCTAGGCCAGGTGACGGACATGCCCAACATACACACACACACACACACACACACACGAGGTCCCCCACTTTCCTAGAGTTGGAACAGCCAGGCTTGTCTGTCCCATGGGGCAGGTTTCCGCTCCCTGCTCTGCCCTCCTCCTCCGGGGTCTCTCGTCCTTAGTGCTGCCGAGCAGCTCCACAAAAGCCCCCATGCCACTTCTCAGCTCTGCTTCAACCCATTTCCTCAACCTTCACCCAGAGTCTGAACTGTGTTTACAGAGCATTTCTTTCCTGTGTCTCATGGTTGCACAGGGGAAGCCGATGTCATTTCCATAAACAGGAAGAGGGTTCAGAACTAAAAGTGAAGATGATCAAACCAAGGTACCTGACATGGGCCAAGTGCTACTGCCACGGACACTGAACCTGAGGGTGTTTCTCTTGTTCACAGGGGACATTAGCTGGGATTAGGGAGTCATTAAAAATACACTGGTACCACAGTGCAGCAGATCAAGGCTGGTAGCTGCCATGTTTATTTAACAATAGGCATCAGACTGCTGAAGCCACATCCTGGAGGGCCAGTGATATTCTCCCTGCCTAGGGGACGACCTGCTCCATGGATAGGCTCCCTCCACATGCCACACCTGTACCATTTAGCACCTGTGGGAACATCCTACAAGGTGGGCACAGGAACTAGTCAGCTGGGCCTCCCGCCTGGCTTTCCCAGGAGGCAGACAGTGGGCAGACACAGACACTGTGGAACTGAGTTCCTGCTAAGAGAAGCCATCTGGGAAGCTGGGTACAGGGTGTATCACCTTCTGTCAAGGGTTGATTGAACCTCTGAAGTTGATTTGCTGGGAGATTTGGAGTAAGGGTACTATTATAGGTAGGAGAGCAAGTCAGATATGTGTTAAGTAGATAGTTTAGGGCCCACATGGAAGACAATCAAGGAGACCTTCACCAAAAGTCAACATTATCAAAGAAGAAAACAGCCCCACCCATGTAAGAGAATAGCAATGATTGACATCTCCAGGGGGAGGATTAAGAACTTGACCCACCTAGAAGTGTCTCCTGCCTAAAGACCTTACACACTTGCTATGTAACTTGATTACTCATTGGACCCCCTTTGATTAGTATTGTTTAAGCAACCCTACTTCTTGTAATCCCGTTGGTTAACTTTGGTTTGACAATTTCTTTTAAATCTTATTGGAAGCCCCCACCTTGAACCCACCCCACCTTGTGGCTATGCTCCAGAAAAGCCCTTTGCAAAATGAGGTGAGTGGGTTACCCACCTTTCTGGGTTCCCCCTTTTGTCTCTCTTAGGCAGAAGCTTTTCTCTCAATAAAGATTTCCTACTCTAACCTCCACTGTTTGTTCCTAAAATTCATTCTTTGATTTTAGAGAACACGAACTCGAGTTTCAGATCTCGCGTTTCAGAAACTCGAGTTTCCCCCCATCAGTATCACAGCCCAGCACCAGGTCACTGTGGAGGGGAGACCCTGATGTCTCTGCTGCTTCCACTAAGGGCCGCTTCCCCATGACAGAGGGTGAAACTGCAAAACATATGTGAAGGGAGAATGAGTAGCAGACCTTCCATCTTCCACTGTGTGTGTGTGTGTGTGTGTGTGTGTGTGTGTGTGTGTGTGTGTGTGTGAGAGAGAGAGAGAGAGAGAGACAGAGACAGAGACAGAGAGAGAGACACACACAGAGAGACAGAGAGAGAGACAGAGAGAGAGAGAGAGAGAGAGAGAGAGAGAACCCAGGGGCTCTTGCTCTGAACTACATCCCCGGCCCTTTTTAAAATGTTTTATTTTGAGACAAGTTCTCCTTAATCCACTAAGTTGGCCAGGCTTGAATTTGGCAGTCCTCCTGTCTCAGCCTCTCAGACTGCTGGGATCATAGGGCTGTCTGTGATGCATGTATTTTTCAGTCCTCCTGCTCAGGCCCAGCCCGTCCTGTGCCTCCCGGGCAGAAGAAAGGACACTAACAAACTGACGGACACCGACAGCCACCTTCACTTCGGAGTCATGGCCTTTTCACCTTTTCTTTCGAGACTGTAACATGAACACGTTCAAAATACTTTCAACTTTAATCATAAAACATTTCCTGCATGGCCCAGAGTAAGGACAGTGGGGAAGATGATGCCCCAGCTGTGGGGTCCAGAATAGGGAACTTTTGTTGTTTCCGAGCCCTCTTCTCCTCACCTTCTTGCTTTCTACACCCCGGGTTGTTTTGGAGCAGATTCTGGAATGGTGTCTGCACATGCGCACTGAGGTCACAGAGCTGGTAACTGCGGTTCCACTTACTACTGAGAGACAGATGCGGCACGGCTCACTCCTTCCCACAGCATCCTCAAGTTCCTCTCTCCTGATGTGCCCAGTCTACAGTCACCCCAGGGGAGACAAGGTGACCTTGGCCCCCCAAACCCCTCACATGCTGTCCACACCTGCCTTCAGGCACTTGAGCTTCTATTTTCCTCTTCTTTGGGGATTTTTATCCTCATCAAGTTGCAATCACCTGCAGAAAAAAGATCCCAGAGATGAGAGTCTGGGATACGGGTGCTTTAGAAGCACAGATGGGCCAGAGGAGGCGGACATGACCTTTATCCGGCCTCACTCAGCCTCTCTGGGCTCTGATGTCCTGCTCACTTTACCCCAACCTGCCTCAGAGTCAAGGTTACTCCTTGCCTCCGGTGGGGGCCACAGGTTTCCAAGCAGGGAGCTTCAGCTCTCTGGACACCCTGCTGTGCCTGAGGTGCACACCCCACCATGCACCCCTTAGTGTCTCCCACTCCCTGCCTCGGCTGGGCTGCCTCAAACGTCGCTGGGTCCAGTGGATGCTGGAGGCCACTGCCTGTGTCCTTGGCTGTTCGTCCTCCTCCTGGGCAACAACCTGAGTCCCAGCACTCGGCTCTATTTCTGTCACCGCTGTCTGGCATGGATGGCCTTGCTGAGGCCCAGGCCTCGGGGACAAAGCCTGCTGAAGAATGGTAACCTCAGGCAGCCTGGCCCCTCCCCTCAGGGCTTCGGTGTTCTCAGCCAGCAGCCTGAGGACTTACAGACTTCATTACTGGGCTCACAGGGCCTTGTCCCTTGTCTCCAGAGGGATGAGGCCCCAGGCAGCCAAATTTAAGAAAAGAAGTCAGTGGGTGGCAGCTGCTGGAAGTGTCAGCTTCCGTCTTTAGCCAGAGAGCACCAGAGACAAGCATTGTGCAGATTCCTTGCTGTCAGAGCAGGTGTATATGGCTTCAAAGAAAGACTCAGCTCTTAAAGACCCCACTGAGGCCTCTAGCTAGTTACCACATATCCCAGGATTCCTTAAAGGTGGTCACTGTGGCTGTGCTTGGTTACCTCCGGTGATGGGGAGCTCAGTCTTTGGAGACAACCTTCATCATCATTTCAACCCTGACTGCTAGTCAGTGCCAACTTGACTTCTACACAGCCCAGATCTGCGTTGATGTCATGTTTGGTGCTCTGGCTTCACCCTGTGGCACCAGAGAAGACAAATTTAAATTTCTATTCCCCACAATAGTCCAAAAGATATTTGAAAGCATCTCTCTTGTCCCCCAAGATCCTCTCCTCCAGGCTAAATACAGCCCTTCTGGCCACTACACAAGCCACATGGCTTTGGTGGCCCTCCCTGTCCTCACTGTCCCCTGGAGAGACCAGTTCTCAGTGTCTGTCTTCTTTAGGTGTCCCAAGAGCTTCTCGCTGAGAGGGATGCAGACCCCGGCTCTATCCCACCCCCCACACACACAGTGTGACCACTCTGCAGAAACACCCCAGACTCTACATGCGTGGAACCCCACATCCTCCTCACACGGGCTGCCATTAAGCCAGGGCCACCATTCTGGAATTGGGCAACTGGGTTTCAGAGCCCACTGAAGCATTTGCCACTGTCTCCCTGCGGTGCTGTTCACTGGGCCCTGTTCCAGGCCGTGCGGGGATTTGGGGAGCCTCGGTATTATCCTGACACCACCTGTCTACAACACTCCCCTGACTGCAGTACTTTGTGCTGGGCTGGGCTCCACCTGCTGCAAGGTGGGGCCAGCAGTCACCTCTGGGTGGGGCCCCGGAGGATGCTCAGCAGTCCTGAAGTCGCTTGGCTCCCGCCGGTGTCACCAGAAGGGCTGAGTCCTGGGTGAGAGGGACGCAGAGGGAGAGGGGAGCCCCCTTTCTCAGGCAGGGGACAGGAAGCTTGAGATGCCGGGTCCTCCCAGTGCCCGATGGCAGCCTGATGGCTGTCCGTGCCACTCAGCTGTCCCTGGAATGCCCGCACACTGGCAGCTGAATGACAACTTCTCATATTCAGTTTCACACATGAAAGAGAAGAAAATCCCTTTGTTGGACTCTGGGTTTGTTTTTCAGTTTAGAAAATGTACCACCACGGTAGGTGAGCTGAAGGTCAGCCCAGGTTATTTTGAGATTCAAGACGCTGTTGAATGTAGAGACAAATCCTGCCAGGGACCTACCAGCATTGGTGGTGTGTCACAGGGGAGCGTGGACAGGGAGCCTAGGAGAGCCGGGCCTTGTCGGCCCCCCAGCAGCTGTGTTTGCTGACACTTGACAGGTCTGGGTTGGGCAGTGGCCCTTCCTCTCAGTGGCTATTAGCCTCTTAGTGGCTTCTAAGCCTTTCTGGGCCTCTGCCTTCCATATCTATAAACTGGATGGACTTGACCAGGTCACTGTGGAGCGGCATGGATCTCATGAAGTATCTGGCACCTGAGCTGTGGTTTGTATCACTTCACTGAACCACAGTGCTTCCAAAGAGGAGAGAAGGAGATGGTGCGCATGACTCAGAGGGGCCTGGTGCTACAGTTTCAGAGTGATTCCTAACTGGTGATTCTCACACAGCATTTGTAAGTTCACTTTTGTTTGGACCCAGTTTCATTAGAAAGTCTTCCCAGAAGAAACGTAGCTGTGAGTCTCACGTGAAACCCTCCAGGCCTTACCTTGGTTTGGGGCTCTGGGGCTCCTGAGGCAGGTGCATGCAGAGTCTGTCCCAAGCAAGAGGAACTGTGGGTGACCCACCTTGCTCTGCCCAATGAGTTGGGTATAAAGGACATAAATCATGAAGGCTCTGGGCTTCAGAACAGCTGAGCTGTGGCGCAGTCCATTCAGAGGAGGAGCGCAGTCATGGAGTGAACTGCAAGAGGGACACACGGCCCCGCCACTCACATCTCCTGGCTTTGGCCAGATGTGGGGGTACAGGAAGCCCAAAGGGGGAATACTCCTTCTGCTCCTCCGATGTTACCTTCCCTCCCCATGGTCAAGGCCAAGACCTGTGTTTTGTGTTCTCCACCCTGGCCACTGTCCCCACTTACCTCCTGGCAGGACACAGGCTGCCCTTGCTGCCAGCTCCCTGCCGGAGCCCCAGTCCTCTCCTGGGTAGGTCTCTTCTGGAGTCCCAACACTGCCATCTCATTAGGGTGTCCCAACCCTGGATTCCAGCAGTGTGGCCAACCCATGCCATTCCACAGTGGGGCGAGTCAGCAGATTTCACCCTATTTATGGAAGTGTGAGGCCTGCAGACCTGTGCTGTGCCTGCCAGACTCCCAGCCTCACTAGTTTCTTTTCTCTTTTTCCTTTATTGTTTAAAGGCTTAAAGATAGTTATTCTTACAAACAATGTACACTTGCATTCTCATGGAAAAGATTGTAAGAATAAATCAATACAGGAAGGATGCATGTAGCAAAGTGCTTAGGCTCTACTCTATTCGATTCTGACTGCTAAGCATTTGGTTCAGTGGTCTCTTCACTTACAGACCCAATTCATTCCCGAGGGCTGATTGTAACTCATGTTAGTCAATTGAAGGCTCAGGCTCCTCTACACAGCCTCGAAGTCTCTTTCCTATATAGAGGCAAAGCTTGGTGTCCTCAGAGACAGGCACTGGCCAGGATTTCTCAGTGAACCCCACACAGGAAAGGATGTCATCATGCTCCTTCCGGAACTCTTTAAGGGTTAAATTTGTATCTGAGACAATTTGGAAGCATAAGCAGCTGACATTCAGGTCATAACTCAGTCTTAAAACTAAGATGTCAGGGGGCTGGGCAGGGTGGGAGGAGGCAGTTATAGGGTGGGTAGGGGAATGGGAAAAAGTGAGAATTTAAGTCATGTCACACATCTCATTCCAATTTTTTCAATACATTTATATGCAATTTGTGCTATCAGCCTAAAATATCAGTACAATTATTTGTTTATGTGTGTAGTTGTAGTGAAAGTCAACTTACTCTAAAAGGGAGGCCCTTGACCTTGGCCCCTGACAGGGGTCTTTGTTTGCCTAGAAACTTGGTCTAGGCAGATTGGCACAGTGGGGTTCTGGGAAAGCCTGACAGTGCGACTTTAGGCAGGGTTCAAGTTGTGTGAACCAGCTCAGCCACGTGGGTCAGTCCAGCCAGGGCAGCAGGACCCCAGGAAGCATGGGAACACAGGGTCTCAGGATCCACCTTGCTGGGCAGCGCCCTGTGTACATTGTCGCTCTCCGATGCCAAGGAAGGAAAAGTCCACAAGCCACTGGGGAGAGGACGATGGAAAGCTTGGCCATGGCGTGGGCGGCCAGCGGAGTCCCAGAGCTCTTACCTCATTACCTTGTCACAGACTTCAACAGTGTCTGAGAGTGGAGCCACAAATAAGGTCGTGAATGATGCCAGCAGTTATTTTCGGTTTTTTATTTATTTGTATTTTTTGTTTGTTTTTGAGACAGGGTCTGGCTTTGTAGTTCAGGCTGGCCCTGAGCTCACTATGTAGCCCAGGCAAGCCTCGAATTCAGCAGTCCTCCTGCCTCTGCCACCCAGGTGCTGGGACTACAGGCATGAGCCACCACACCCAGCTTAATTTATTTGTATTTTAATGTAATACAAGTAGGTAGTAACAGAAAACATAAAAAACATTCTATGAAAAATTTTTCATAACAAAAATAATAAGATAACAAAGGTAAATGCACTGTGTATCATGATCTTAAAAGAATACATTTTGCTAACCTATTTCTCATTTCCTAATAATTCTATACATTTTATTCCATTAAAAATTTTAATTATTAACAAAGTATCTTGCACTTGGTATTATTTTGAACAATTTCTTCCTATTTCCCAATATCTATTACACTTTTTGCAACTTACACTTTCAGTTTTTCACATTGGAGACAATGCAATATGTTTGTGTTTGATTTAGTTTTCTAGAAAATGCATGTACCTGAAACTGTACTCTTAAATGACATATATTGAACTACCAGTTGTTCTTACAGTTAAACTCAGTTTGTGGAACACGTAAGGAATGCCTGCCTGCTACAGAGGCCCCTGTGGATAGGCAGCACCTAGGGCCGCTACTAAAACTCCCAGTGGGAGGAGTCTGGGTCATTCCTGAAATCCAGAGCTGTTTCCATTCTTTGGAATCACAGATGCACAGGGGGCAACATTGCAGCTGCCCCTTCGGCTTCTGATTCTAGGCTCATAGAGCCACCAGGGCTTGAGAGAATTTTCCAGGAAACATTTACTGTGAGAAAACACCACTCAGCCAAAGCAGTCATGATTGATTTGCCCAGTTCACCCAAATGCTTTTGGTTAGACTCTTGCTGTGGCTGAATCAAAGAGCCAGGAACTAGGGCACTGCTTTGACCAAAGCAGATGCTGGACCTTCTCCTCGAGGAATCTTGAATAAGGGCCTTAGAGAATTCACACTTGAATCCAATGTGCATGTGTGTTTGTGTGTGTGCATGCACATGAATGTGTGTGCATGTGTACATAAGTGTGGTGGGGGTTAAAACCTGGACCTCATGTATGCCAAGTATGAGCCATATCACTGAGCTGTACTCCCAGTCCCTTGGCAAAGTTTTTGTACAGCTACAGCCTCAGTTGCTGTGCAGAAAGCCTGTGGAGGAAGCAGGAGCTGATTCTTTCTATATTCTGGATGAGGACACTGAGGCTTGGGAAAGCAGAGCAAGCTGGACTATCAAGAACTTGTACTGGGACTGAACCTCAAATTACAGCTTTATCCAAAAGCTGGGACTTCAGGTCTGGATTAAACTGGTTACTGGAGAAGTCACTTTATGGACCAGAGCTTCAGTTTCCTTTCTTACAGTTTGGGGAAAAGAAACTTCTGAAGATTTGCTGAGATGTTCAGTTAGATGCAGTACATGGCTAAGCAGGTGTGTGTCTATTAGTAGATACATGAAGATAAACAGATGGTGATGTGTTAATCTCCTGACCTACTGCTGAGAATATACAATCACCACAACTGTAATGATGCTGGCTCCTATTTATTCACTTCCTACTGTCTTCTAGATCATTTATATTATCATACATATTTTATAGGTCAAAAAAATTAAACCAAAAGAAATGAGATTAATTACCTGAAGTCACACAACTCACTGATAAAGGTCATAGGACAACACCCCAAAATCATAATGTAGGTACAGATTATGTTTAACTCTGCCACCTGTACTTCCTTGTATTTTACCAATGGAAAGAAAATGCAATTATTATTATTATTATTTTTTTTTGAGACAGAGTCTCGCTTTGTAGTTCAGGCTGGCCCTGAGCTCACTATGTAGCCCAGGCAAGCCTCAAACTCAGCAATCCTCCTGCCTCTGCCTCCCGAGTGCTGGGATTACAGGCATGAGCCACCGTGCCAGGCACTGTGATGTGTGGTACTGATTGCTGGTGAGTGTGAGTCACCATGCCCTACATTGTTGTATGTAGTTACCAGGGATGGAACCAGGGACCTTGTGCTTGCTAGGCAGGTGCCGGAACCATCGAGCTAAATCTCCAACTGAAAATGAAATTCATTTTGAAGTGCTGGAGGAAAGGATAAAACTGTTTCTCAGATCACTTATAATAGCACTGACACTTTCTAAGCATTGACTCTGTAGCCCCTGGAAGGACAATGGACCTAAGGTTCTCTCTCCCACAGGGACTGCGATGAGTCTCGCAGGCTGTGTAAATCCCAGATGAACAGAGTACTAGATCCTCTAAAACGGCCCATGTGCCATCTGGGGCCAGAGGTGCTTGTTCTCGTATGTTAAACTCAGGGGCCGTGGCATGTTCTAAGTGTGTGACAATTCCCTCTGAGGAAGGGGAGTAGAAAGCCAGGTCTAGAGCCCGTGGGATGAGATTTCATTGCTAAGGGGCACCTAACTGAACATCTTGGAAATGTCAGAAAAATTACTTAAGTTAAATACTGGTTTATGGGAGACCTATTCTTCAAGCTGAAAAGCTGGCTGTCATCTAATTTTTAAAAGATTTTTCAAAAGTTGTTTTCTGGTTCTCATTTTGCCTTTAATAACCTGTTTTGGTCACTTTCCATAGGGACCTACTTCACAGGGAAGAAGAAAGCAAGAGAAAACTGAAATTTCTCATTTCTTAGGAAACAAATCAACAAAATAAAAAGCAATGTCCTCTGCTATGGCACAAATTTTTAGATATGAGAGAAAAGACACCTCAGAAATCATTTATTTTTAATTGTTTTTTCTTAAGAATTACTATTTTTATTGTGACAAAATATATGCAACACAAAATTTATGATTTTAGCACTTTTAAATGTATAGTTCAGTGACACTGAGTCTATTAAATCATACCTCTGCCCCATCCACTATGAGAATTTTTTTGTTTACCCCTAACAGAAACTTTGTACTCAGTCAATAATTACTCCATTTCCTTCTTTCTCTTCCTCTGCTGACATCTACTCTGTTTTCTGTCCCTCTGAATTTTTTTCAGTTCAGGTAACTCATATAAGTAGAATCATACATTCTTCCTTTTGTCTCTGACTCTTATTCACTTAGGTTAATATTTTAGGTTTCAACTGTGCTATGGGCTAGATTGTGTCCTCTTCCTCCCCAAATTCATGTGTTGAAATCCTAAATCCCAGAACCTCAGAATGTAACCATATTTGGAGATGAGGTCTTCATCATGATAATTAATTCAAATGAAGTCATTAAAGTGGGCCCACATCCAGTGTAGCTGGCACCCTTCTAGAAAGGGGAAATTTGGACGCAGATATGCAGAAGGAACTGGTATGAAGACACAGGCAGAAGGAGCCAGCTATTCACCAAAGAGGGAGATGGGGTGGGCCCTATTCTGGGCCCTGAGAAGGAGCCAGCCCCCTCCACACATTGACTTGACAACACTGTCTGCTCCATTCTAATACACAAGCACTGGGAACCAGTATGGATCTGAATTTCACTCCTTTTTAAGGCTAAGCAATATTCCATGGTTGTTTCCATCTGTTACCAGTCATGAACAATAGTGCTATAGATACTCTTGTACACGTACCTTCTGGAGTCTCGGCTTTTCATTCTCTTTGCTATTCACCCTGAAGTGGACTTGCTTGGCCACGGGTGCACCTAACTTGCCAAGGAGCCCCATCTGCTTCCCATAGCACCTGCACTGTACTCTCCTACTGGGGAAAGAAGACACTGGGTCCCAGCTCTCAGTATCATTGCTACCATTGTCCTTCTCCACTTTTTCAACATTTGTCATTACTATTTGTCCAGCCAAGTTAAAATAAAAAATGAAGAGGCCCATGTCTGCAATGACAGAGTGGGCCCCCAGCCAGGCTGACTTCAGAAAACAACTATTAACTGGATAAATGCAAACACCAATAACCAAAGACTGAAAAATGTACAAAGCAGGCAGACTATGGAGGTCAGACTCCAAAGATGGCATCAGCACAACCCAGGCTCTAGCCTTCATGCCTCCTGCTTGAAGTTAGGATGCCATGGTAGTGAAATGAGCAGCAGCTAACATCTATTTCTGGATTGGAACCCAAAGCTAGGTTCTTCAGACCTCTGTAATCACTTGGAGGGAGGTGAGATCCAGAGGGGAAGAGAACTGGAGCCCAGGAACTCCCAAATGTCTCTGCTGGACACAGATGCAGATATGGGGCACAAGAAAGCAGCCTCCAGTAGAGACAAAACAGAATGCCTACCTCAGTAACAAATAATGGCATATGAGATTTCTAAGAATTACAGAATCATCAACTTCGGAACAAAGACACCCAAAGATGTCCAAAACCTCTACAATGAAAGACATCTACAGTCGGAACAGAGAAAGAACGACATAAATGGAGTGGTGTAGCATACTTATAGATTTGAAAATACAGTGTTGCTGACATGATCACTTCTACACAATCCCAACCAAAATCCTAGCAGATTCTTTTATGGAAACTGATGAACTAATTCTCAAGCTGATGTGATAGTGCAGATGACCTAGAATCAACCTAAACAATTTTGAAAAAGAACAAAGTTGGGAGACTTACACTCACTGACCTAAAGGCTTCATATTAAACTACAGCGATCTAGATAGTATGGTTTATTGGTGGAGTCCAGCCAAGCACAACAGAGTCTGAACTAGACCTGTACAGATACAATCAGTTGATCTTCAACAAATGTGGCCAGCAATTCAGTGGGAAAAAGAAAAGTCTTTGCATTGTGTTGGACAGAGCAAGTCCCAGGGCAAACAAAGTCTCCCTTTTGGTGAGAGAGGTGGCAAAAGCACATTGCATGGGTGGTAGTTATAGGGTGACACGATATTTTGGGATCTAGAATCTGACAAAAACTTAATGAAGCTTAGGGGCCACACATCAGACAATTCTGAGTGTCCACACAGATCTCAGCTCAAAGCCCATCCCCTCTGAGAAACCTTCCCAGGTCACTATCTCAAGGTGCCCCAGAATTACTTCCTGTCTCAATGTCCTGTTAAACTCCTTATTAACTCTCCTACAATTTCATGCATTTGTTTCTTAATCTGTCTTCCTCATTACAATATGATTGCATTTCAAGATGCTTTTAGGTACATAAAATTAGGTGGAGGGGAGCCAGGGACCAGACTCGGAGACCAGGAATGTTTTGGTTAGGAGTTTAGACATTAGAGAACTAGAGAATCAGAAGTTCAAAGCCAACATGTGACCTTATAAAACTGGCATTTGATAATAAGACCCCAGGCACAAGGGTGCCAGAGAATTCCCTAGGCCCCTCTGCAGCGGGGCAGTGTCCAGCAAGGGCTGGAGGAGTGCTGCTACACTCTCATTAGAGAGGATGGCCTGGCTTCCAACAGCTGGATGTCCTGATTTTTCAGCTGTATGAACATTTTGATGTCCTATGTAGGTTCTAGTATGTTTTCATTGTTGGCAACCAATAAAAATGTTTAAAGTCTGTTGTGGGAAGAGCTTCGGCCTGAGCCTCGCTAGAGAGCTTTGTGAAGCTGGCTGCTTGTCCGCCATGTGAATGGGGTCTTGATTTCACAGGTGTGAATTACAATCTAATTCAAAAACTCAGGATCTAAGGTGCTGTTCTGAATGGTTTCTGTGTTCAACCCTGTAAGACAAGACCCAGGGGTGGAGGGCAAAGGGCATCCGGGAGTTGTGAGCCCACGGGGGACTAGGTCCTACTCTCAGCCTATGCTTGGGGGAAACTTGGACTCTACTGCGCAAGGAAGACAAAGACAGCTTTGCTGATTCCTGGCTCCGTGAGCTTGGCCAGGCCACATCTTCAAAGCTCCTGACACTCCCCAGGCCCTCACTGAGGCCCTTAGTTCATCCAGTGGGTGTGGACTGCGTGCTCGTGGTGTATCTGGCAATGCACTCACTTGGCTTGGGTAGAGTGGTAAACCAGAGCAGTATGGCTTCCACCCTGCTCCATCTTCGCTGAGCGCTGAGTACAGGCCCTGTGTTTGTGGGGAGGAGCAGCATTAAAATGTAGGTTTCTTTCCTGTTCAGGTTTGGAGAGGCCAATCGATCAGGAAAAGTCACCTGTTAGTCCTGTTCCCAAGAAAAAGGGACACGTGGGAAGGAGCCAAGTCCTCCAGAAGGTGGAGGGACTGAGGCGTTCCATCAGGAAGGGATGGGCAAGGTGGGAAACAGGGTGCGGACCCTTAGGGCTGCGTGGTTTGAATATCTGGTGATGTCCAGCAGGAAAGGACCCCTGTGTCTTGGTTTCGGGCCCTGAAATGACTCAGGGAAGAAGACGGTGTATCAGAAGACGGCCCTGGCCGGGAGCGTGGACTCCTCGGATTCCTCCCTGGCTGGTCTGTGAGGGCAGCACATGCCCGAGGGCTGTTGCCTGAGACTCTGAGGGTGGCCGGCCCTGAGAAGGACAACAGCCAGGCCCAGACATCAGGCATCAGGAGGACAGAAAACACAGCTTGTGCAGAGCTGCAGTCTGCAGTCAGACTAGACTGGGCTCCGCCCTAGAGAACAACCACATTGAGAGGACAGTCCTAACATAGCAAATAGTAGCAAACTTAAAAACAGGTCTCTTCTTCCATTCATTCTTTATCAAACTGTTGCTCCTCAGCTACTTGCTATGTGCCAGGCGCTGTTCAAGGTCCCAGAGCCAAAGGACAGACATTAACCTTACATTCTAGTGGGGAGACAGTTCATAAGAAAACAAGTAAGTAAACAAAATAGTAAGTTCCCTACTTAGGGACAAGTTCTGCTCTGGGAGGATATTTGTAACTCAGTTACCTTTGTGAGTCAGGCTAAGTGACTCTTGTCTGCCTTTCACAACAAATATATAACATAAATCATAAATAACCAAAAAGACACAAAATACTGTAAATAAACTATTTTATTTTTAAGCACAGTAAGTGATGATGTCTGGCAGACAGGAGCTACTTCTGCGAATTGTTTGCCTCTATCAATGTGTGTAATATAAGTTCTGTTCATATCTGTGAACATTCATAATTCAAATGTGCCTAAATCAGGGATTTACTGTACATCCCTACAGTGATGTGTGCAGGGCAAAAAGCAGAGGGAGGTAATACAGAAAGACTAGAGCTTTCCTGATAAAGCAGCCAGGGACAGTCCCCAAGAGCAGTGATATCCAAATTGACCCTGGTAGCAAGATGGATGCAGATATATAAGAATTTGGAAAAGGTGAGCATCTTGAGGATAGAGGACAGCAGGTCCAAAGGTCCTGAGGTTGGAGCAGATTGTGCCTGTTATAATCAGGCACAGTAGAAGGACCTATAGCGGGAGCATCATGGACAGGGTAAGTAGAGATGAAGAGGTCTTCAGGGTCCAGATCTCACAGACCATGATTTCATTCTATGGGGAATGTCACAATGTTGGACATAGGGATTGCCTGGAGCTGGTGCACATCAAACGTCAGCTGACAGGATGGGTCGGTAACTGAAGTCAGCCTAGCGGGCAATGCTAGATGTCATCCGAACCTCCAGCACCATGGGAGGCAGTGAAGGTGCCACAGTCCAGATGCTTGGCAGTGATGACAGAGAATGGACTAGTTGGGCATGAAGCCCTTGGAGAAGAGGCACAAACACGTGAAGCTTCTTGCCCCAGGCCAGCTCTGTGAGCACCACTCCCGAACAAGACCACTGGACTCTCCAAGTACCCATGTCCTGAGTGCCCTCCTTCCGAAAGGAGCCAGCCCAGCCCTTCACACAGTCCTGACTTATCTGTAAGGCTCACCTCCCTGGGGGAGAAAACAGGGCAGAAATCCTGAGCCTGGCACAGTACTCTCAGTGTCTGAGTGACACACAAACAAGATGCTAGGGCTCTCCGTGAGTGCCTCGACGTGGGTAGCTCTGCAGCTCACTCTGCGTGCGATCAGCCCCTTGTTTCCCCTCCTAGAGAGACTAATGCTAAAGCAGCATCGGGTACAGCTGCCCAGCTGCTGGCACATGGCTTGGTTTATAATGCCAGCACATGCGACAATAGCTCCAATTCTGCCCTATAAACACAGCAGAAAAGGTCCAGGTTAGCCCCACTTTTATGTTTATTTTCTTTCCTCCAGAAAGTTTCCTCCCAAGGAAGATCTCACCTTGTTATAAACCTGTGTCTGGGACTAGGTTTGCTGTTCGCTTTGGAATGGAAGGAAGTTTTCCCAATCTGCAGGTCTCTCTCCACAGGAAGTGATGGCCTTCAATAATATCACGAGAGAGTTGACAAGGGGGTCCCACTGCGCCTCTGTGCTGGCAGGAGCCTCGCTGAAACAGAGTACAACTGAGTCTGTGCGCCCAGCCAAAGGAAATTGTGACTTTGAGTACAGAAAAATAGATGGAAGTCCAAACAAAAGCAGATGCTCTGAAGGCCATGCTGCATGGGAAGGTACTTTCAGACCTCAAGAATTCTGCACTTCTCGATTAGCAAGAAGTGTCTTAGGAATCTTTTTTCCAGGCCCCTGTTTAGTTTTTAAAAATGCGACTACAGGGCTGGAGATTTAGCTCAAGTTGTACCCTGCCAACCTTAGATGCACAAGGGTGCGAGTTTAATCCCTGCTACCGCAAAAAAATAAATAAAAATAAAAGTGACTACACAGGTGCAATCATGGTTCACTCAGGCTGACAATCTAATTTGGGATTTATGATGATTCTATCCCCACAGTGCAGTGATGCTGGTCACTGAAGGCCTCTCACTTCCAAAGGGAAATTCCCTACCAACTGCCCTGGAAGCATTCGGTCTATTTACCATGCAGGCCACAGTTCTGTCACACTGAGAATGAGGCTCAGACAGTACCTGGACACATGGGCTCCCTCTGCTTCCAACTGATCTGATGTCACTTTACCACCCACCTCTGGCAGCTCAAAGGGGCCTGGAGAGAAATGCCTCCATGTTAGAAGTGTCCCGTGACACAGGAGGGACTCCATTTCTCCATTTCATATACTCTGGCATGGAGGAAACAAGACAGTTAACTCCTAACCTCCCTTTCTGATCTCACCCTACCCCCTGTTCGTGTAATCTGGGAGCAAGAGGGTTAGCAAACTTCATCCTTTAGCCAAACCAGACCCTTTTCATGATTTTGTAAATAAAGTTTTATTAGTACCCTTCCATGTTCAGTTCTTTGTGTCTCTTTGTGCGTATTTACAACTTCCAAAGCAGAATTGAGCTGCTGGACTGAAATCAGGTGGTCTGCAGTCCAGAATGTGGGCTCCCTTTCCCTGTATGGGAAACTTTGCTGAGCCCTGCTCTAAAGCTGTGGGGTGCAGAGGCTGTGGGCCTGTCTTGTGGGCTGCAGAGGCTGTGGGCCTGTCTTGCTGATGTTTAAAAGTGAAGTCACAGCATGCAGGCAGCTTGGCCCCAGCTTCCTGCATTCACCTGACTGCTGGGCTTCTCCTGGCATAGGGATTCCAGTCCTGGCTCAGCAGGTAGAGACGTGGCATCCACGAGGATGTGAGGAGATCCAGAGTGGGGTCTCTATTCTGCCTTGAGTTTTGTTCTCCAGTACTGATAAAGCTACTTCTACCTCTGGCTTGCAGTTTCCCCATCTTGGGTGAGAAGTTTGAAGATGGGAAATCTCACCAGCCCTTCTGATGCCATATGCTCAGGCCTTGCTGTTTTTCCAGCCAGCAGGGTCAGCACCACACAGAGTGTTGCAGAAGCAGAGTCTCAGGCCCCACCCTGACCATGGAACCAGGATCTGCATTTCACCAGGCTCCTCAGGGGCCTCAGAAGCACTGGGTGTGAGGAGCAACTTCTCGAGACAGTCACCTTCCTGGAGAGATGTTAGAGGCAAATGATGGCCTCTATTTTCTGAATCTGAGACCTTCAGGGATTTCAGTTCTGGAATTTTAATGCTACATTGAGTTTGGTGAGAGATAAGACATGTAATCTTATTTGCATAGTGTTTCTCCACAGTCTCCCAGGGATCTTAGGTCTTTGTGGAACCCTTTAAAATCTGACCTCAGTATAGCCCCTAGGATTCTTAACACATGTGCACAGCAAGTACAGGACAGGCAGTGGTTGGCTTTGAGTTCTTTACTTCTCCCTGTTCTCCTTCTCCTCCTCCTCCTTCTCCTCTTCTTCTACTTCCTCCTTTTCACTCACCTCTTTCTCCTCCTCCTGTGTCTCTCTGGTTCTGTGCCAGATGCCTCTTTTAGTGAAGAGATAATGCTTGAGTATTTGCAGGAAGTTCATGGGGATTAGAAATGTTAATATTAGTGTGAAATTTTGCTTATGGACTTTAAGAAACTTATATGGAACTTTAAAAAAATACTGTTTCTGGGCTGGGAATGTAGCTCAGTGGTAGAGTGCTTGCTTAGCAAATACAAAACCCTGGGTGACATTCTTAGTACAGTTTTTTTTTTAACTGTTTCCAAGAATAAAAGAGACTATCTCGACTCATCTTCCAGGCTTCACCCCTGGGTGATGGACAAAACCATGGAGACAATAGCTGGTGTTTACTGAGCCCTTGCTCCATGTTCAAAGCTGTTCCAAGTGTTGGAAAGTGCATCAGCTCATCTTGTTCTCAGACTCACCCATGATATATTCCCACTTACTAATGGAGAAACTTGGAAAGATGGTGAAATGGCTTATCTAAGAGGCACCCAGGGTTAGGCTAGGAATGGAGGGGGTATGGATCCAGAGGCTGTGAAGTTAAGGACCTGCTGTGTCACCTGCCAGCTGGATGGCTTTGGTGAATGAGTGGGGAAGGCCCAGCCTGCAGTGTCCTTTGCTGCAAGACAGTAGGTCTGGGATGAGACACAAGCTGAAATGCTGCTGGCATCAGGCATGCTGAGTGGGTAGCTGTCTACTCCTAGACAGTCGGTGCTCACTGAGAGTGGAACCCCAGAAGAGTAATCACAGAGTCTGGGTCAGTGCCTAAATCAATCACACGGCTTGCAGAGACCCAGAGGCCATAAAGAAACGCCTGGAGAAACCACCCTGTGCCTCTTAGAAGAGGAGTCTTGGCTGAGCCTAGAAAGCAGAAGTCATGGAAAGGGAGTGTTTCAGGAGGGAACAAACCGGAAGCTCAGCGCTTGTTTGCACTTGCCAAAGGTGTCACAGCTACCTATCCTATGACCAGCACCACACAGGCACTGCATGGCCCAAGGATGCCTGTCCTGCTGCTCCTTTCCCGGGGCTCTTATCAGCTGGAGAAGAGCTCCACACAGCCCTCCTGTCCTCTGAAGCACAAACCATTCCCTTGTAGGGCAAAGGCTTGTGATTCCTTGTAACAATATTTCATAATTTATATATTTGATTAGAAAGCAGGCCCTGTGCCAGCAGTCTACATAATCTACCAGACTGGGATCATTAGCTGCTGTGTCACTCTTCTATTTTAAAACTTTCCATATTTGAACTCATGGAAGTACATCCTTCACATTTATGAAACTTTTCCCATAAAACAGTAAGTCTCCATCATCTTTCACAGAGTTAAAAAAAAATGAGTCACAATAAAACCCTTTAGACATGTCCTTCAGGGAATACCATTTTATTTAGTCCTTCTAAAAACACTTGTCCTATCTTGCTAGTGATTAGAAAAATATCAAGACAAATGAGATTGTTAGCGGCATCATAATGATTCAGGATGAGCTCTGAGACTTGGCTCCCAATCCTGGCTCTGGGCTTGACTTCCTTAGGCCTCCTGTCAGTCTCCCAACAACCCTGACACAGAATTAGCATCTTGGGTTCTGGGGTTGATATTATCCCCATTTCTCACCTGGATTGCCCTCCAGCCCTTGGGAAATTGAGCCAACTCTTCTTGGCTCCAAAGCTTTTCTTTTCCATCTCTGTGACCAGGTGGGGTGTGTGTGTGTGTGTGTGTGTGTGTGTGTGTGTGTGTGTGTGTGTGTTTGCATTGTTAGGGATTGAACACAGGGGCTTCACACTGACCTATATGCCCAGCCCTTTTTTTCTATTGATAAGACAGGTCTTGTCAAGTTGCCCAAGCTAGGCCAGAACTTTTTTTTGCTTTTTGAGACAGGGTCTCGCTTTGTAGTTCAGGCTGGCCCTGAGCTCACTATGGTACCCAGGCAAGCTGCCACGAACTCAGCAATCCTCCTGTCTCTGCCTCCCAAGTGATGGGATTATAGGCGTGAGCCACCACGTCCGGCATTGTGGTATGCGGTGTTGATTGTTGGTGGGCGTGTCTCCATGCCCAGCATTATATGTGGTTACCGGGGATCAAACTCAGGACCTTGTGCTTGCGAGGCAGGCACCGGAACCACTGAGCTAACCCTCCAGCCCTAGGCCAGAACTTTTGATCCTCCTGACTCAGTGTCCCAGAGTGTTGGGATTTTAGGGATGCACTATCACTGGGCTAGGGCTTTTATTTTTTTAATGAGGGGTCTTTTTTTTGTACTGGGGTGAGGCTGCCTTTTTAAGTCTTCCCTCGCCCTAGAGGCTGGCCCGTTGGCCCCTGTTGGAGGCTTTGCAAGTGGAGGTCACCATCCATTCATCAGGAGGCAAGAAAATAGGGTGGGAAAAAGAGCAGGTTTACTCCAAGATAGCTCCAAAGGAGGGGCCTCCTATTGCCCTAAATCCCCATTGTGTGCACCTTCCTTCCCTCTTAGAAATGAGACCGGATGCTGTCCTATATTCCTTTCTGAGGGATGGTATGTCTAGTGGAGGAATTACTCCTCTCCCCTCTCATTTGAGCTGATGAGAACAGAGGGCAGCAAGAGGAAGCTGGAGAAATAGCCTTTTTGCTGAAAGAGAAAAAAAAATCCTGTTACCCGAGCTTGGTGGCAAACACTTGTAATCCCAGCACTCTGGGAAGCTGAAGCAGGAGTATCACAAAGCAACACTGGGTTTAAAAAAAAAAAAAAAAAAGGACCGAGGGACTTCCGCTACCTGCAAGTAGCCTGCCTGCCACCAGACATCCATCCAACCCAAGTGATTCTAGCCTACCTGCATTGGACTCAGGCCAGAAGCCTCATGGGAGCTCCATTCCTGTTTGCACGAGTCTGGATAAGTGCCATGTAGGTTGTGCAGTGATTTACAGTGCTCGCCAGCACAACAGCTATGAGAAAAAATTCAAGAACCCAGGCACAAAGATCACCACCACAGGGGAATTCAGGGAAAAGGGAAATGGAGCAAAATGAAGCTCAGTCTCCAGGGCTCTCTGAACTGGTAACAAAAGCAGATCTACTAAAATGGAAATCAGAACTGATCTCTGAGGTGAAAACAGAGATGCTGTCCACAGTGAAGGACTTCATTAAAGAAGAGATCAGGAACATCACAGAAGCTCAGATAACAAAAGCAATGGAACATTAGAAAGAGCTTCAAGCAGAGGTTCAGGTGATCAAAAATGGGAATGAAAGTTTGCGAAGTAGGATGAATGAAGCAGAAAACTGAATTTCAGACCTAGAAGACAGGCTCCCAGCTGATGAACAGGAAAGGAATAACTATGGAAAATGGCAAGAGATCATGAGAAATGAACCCAACAGCTCCTAGATGACTCAAAGAAGAATAACATAAGGCTGATCGGAGTCAGTGAAGAAGCAGGAGACAGTACAAAAGACATCAAAAACTGTTTACAGATATAATGGCAGAAAACTTCACAGAAAAAGGAAAAGAATTGGACATACAGATAAATGAGGCATATAGGACTCCAAAAGCCTGTGATATTAAAATAAAAGGACTGAGGATATAGTTCGTTAGAAGGCCCTAGGTTCAGTCCCCAGTACCAAAACAAAACCTGAAACCCAGAGCCTCAACCCCCAAGCTGCAAACCCCAAACTCCAAACCAAAACCAATCCTATTACCTTCTGGGTTATAGTTACAGAACTCAAGGCCTAAGCACACAGCCAGGGTGAGCCTTCACAGGCCCTCTGGGAAGCCCCAGAAGAGACATTCTGTTTCCACTAGGTGGTGTGACTTTGGCTCTCTTTGCTACAGCTAGGTGAGCCTGCCTGAGGGAGGCCAAGATGAAGGAGGGCAGAAGTGGAAAGATGGGGAAAAAAAGAAAAGTCTTAGTTCGTAATTTGAGCTAATGGACCAAGTTCTTCCTGAAGCTGAGCCGGCTCTCAACTCTGACCGGAAGTAGATTCTGGCACATTTGTCCTGTCACTTCTCCTGTGGTCCATACTGGCCTTCCTTTGCCTGCAGTAAGAGAGACCTAGATAATACTTCTGCTGTCTGCAAGTGCAAATCCCTTCTGTCTTTCAAGAAACAACGTTCCAAAGTCAAAACATGGAATCACTTGATGCCAGTACTGCAGTTCCTGTTAAATGGAGAGCCAGACCACAAGATCATTTTGCTTCAAAGCAGCAGAGTCAATCAAATGCAAATACCGACAGAGAAGAGAGAGAGAGAGAAAAAAAACACTTCAGTAGCATCGCTCCCAGTTTTGGCTGGTCTGAGGCAGAGAAAGAAGTGAATGCACAACCCATATGTCATTGCACAGCCGCATCTTCCACGCAGCTTTCTCAAACTGCAAGCCAGAGCTCTGGAACCAGAGCAATAAACCCACTACTCCAGCACTTGTGTCGCTGCTGCGCATGCCCAGGGGTGAGACGTGATTGAACGTGGCGGAGTCAGTAGACTGTAGACGTTCTCACTCACCCATCTGGATGGGCAAGTATGTGAGGCAATAGACTCACTGATTAGCTTGCTCCAGCCATTCCATGATGTGTGTGTGCCTCGCCACATGCCACACACTGAGGTCTCCACCACTTTATAAGGATGATGGTCCTGCAGGGTCACAGTGGGGTGAAAACAGTGACATTGCTTGCCCCAGTGTCTACACAGTTCCTTATCTTCGCATTTGTGCTGATGTGGGTGGAAACAAACCTACTATGCTGCCACTCTCTTTTCTCCAAAAGTTTTTTTTTCGCTATTGAGTACTGTATTGTATGTTGTATGCAACTGTATATGTCATACTTTTACATGACTGGCTATGTTGCCAGTTTTATGAAAACCTGGCACACAAATATATGTACTGTCCCAGGTACTTGATAATAGCCATTAAAGAAACAAGCTACTATAGTATCACCTACTCACTATACTTTCTATTGTTAGAGTGCATTCCTTTTACTTATAAAAACAAAAGTGTACTTTAAAATATTAGCCATGTTACACCAGTTACAGGCTCCTATATCTCATGTTTAGCAAGTCTGCTGATCACATTGAAAGGCTGTACCCTGTGACTGACTAACACTAACATGATTTGTGTCCAGGAACACTGAGTTGTGTACATATTGACCAAATCACAAAAAGGCGCATGTCTCAGAATGTGTGTCTGTGATTAAGTGACAAATAACAACATCAAAACATCATGAGTAGAAGGTAAGTATATAAAATTTAATATTTCAACTCAAAAATCCAAATGAACTAACATATTATAAAGGCTTCAGAAATAGGTAATTAACCCAAGATAAGGGTCAGGTATCTTGGGTATCAATCATATTGTATTTGGGCACAGTGAACAAAATCCCCACTATTGAGAAACTGCATAAAGGAGACACATATTGAACAATAAGAAAGTGTGTCACCCTATACAAAGAACAAAGAATTGTCCCATATGGCAAGAAGTATAAATACAAAAATGGGAAGAAAGTAGAGCTTCTTCTTACAAGAGTCCTCATTAATACATGTTAGAGGAATTATTGAATTAGACAAAATATTTTGCAACTATCATAGTAATAAAGTCTCAATAGAAAAAAATCAATGAATACTAAAAGCCAATGGGTGAGCTTTGATGAGGATTGAATAATGTCTCAGACAATCTCTCTACAAAATATTTATTAAAAGCAAAGGAAATAATGTAACTTTATAATGGGAAAATCTGGCAAACACTTGCTTAATCAGGTGTTCATAAGCAATAACAGTATTAATGGGACAAATAAAAGACCCTACACTGTCTCTTTTGATACCATGAAAGTCAACAGCATGACCTCTGTAATCCTTCCAGAATGTATATCCTGAGTCTAGTTATGAGGAAGTATAAGGCTCAACCCAGCCTGATGGACAAGCTACTCAATAGCTGCCCTTTGATCTTTTAAGGTATCAGGGTCCTGGACATTAAAGAAAGATCAAAAAACATCTGACTGAAGAGGAATGGAGAGACCAGGTGTGATTCTGGTCCAGATCTTTGGTTATTGGGACTGTTGGGTGCACTGCAGTTGAATCTGAGGGTTACATGGTAGAATCATATTTGCTCATTTTCTGGTCTGATGGTTGTACTGTGGTCACAGAGGAAAATGTCCTTGTTTTGGAACCACACACTATGATATTCTGGGTGATCAGACAACGTGTCCATAAATGCCTTTGTTCTCTTTCTTTAATTTTTTTTGGTACGTTTGAAATTCTACTAAAGAAAAGGAAAATGAAAGCAAGCTATTTCCTCCAGAGCATCTCTTTTCATTAAAGAAGAAAAGTTTTCCAAGAAGCATCTGAATGGACAAGCCCTGGCCAGCTCTCTTGGTACAAAGGGTGCTGGGAAAGTGAGCTCACATCTGGGGAACTGGGGTCTTAGCAGGAAGAGGGAAGAAGGTGCAGGTTGGCACCTGCACTGTATCAGCAGCCGAATTCTGTCTAAAGTCTCCACATTTGATCTTGAGCATCTGAGAATACTGTGTATTGACAAATGGAAACACCCGAAAGCCCCAGCTTGTTTGTGGCTTTGTGACGGGGTTAGGGAAACAAACACAAGCTGATTCTGAAAAAGTTCACAGCCCCTCTACCTTATAAATGTGCTCCAAAACATCACATTGGCAAGGAGGGCTGGATATAAAATACGTTACATGCATGTATGAAGATGCTGCAATGATATCCAGTAAGAAGCTAAAAATAAATGCATCACATTTCACCCTGTAATATGTACATTTATAATTTGTTGGGAGGCTGGGGCAGGAGGATTTCAAGTCTGAGCCTAATCTGGATAAATTAGTGACTTAAGGAGAGCTTGTCTCCAAATAAAAATACTTCCAAAAGGGCTGAGATGCAGCTTAGCTTGAAGGCCCTGAGTTTAATCCCCAGTAGCACTGACAATAAATAAATAAATACTAAAATTTCACAGGGGAAGGCTTACACTAAAACACCCCAGGGGGAGAAGGCCAGGGAAGCATCCAGAGCTGTTCCTCCCCCCAACATGGCAAGAATTGCCACAGCCAAGTTTCACACATACACCCACCTGGCTGTGGCCCAAGGTCCCTCTCAGCACTGGAAGAAAGCAGTAACTGGAGACCAGGGAACCTCAGGAAAAGGAAACAAACAACTTGAGTAGTGGAGAGGCAGAGAAACAAACACAGGGCCTATAAGCTCTTCCTTTGCTTCTAAAGGAGAGTCAGAAGCAGGAAGGTTGTGCTCAGGATATTTATGACTGACCATGAAGAACAGCAGTGTCTTTCTTCTGTGAGTGCAGCGGGAGAATGTGATTCTTCTCTGTTTGATTTGGTTTGGTGTTTCTAAGTGAGGTTCTCACTATGTAGCTCAGGTTGGCCTGGTGCTCATAATCCTCTGGCCTCAGCCTCATGGGCTCTGGGGTCACAGGCACGTGCCTGGTTCTGTGATTGCTCTTGGAGAGAAGAGAGCATAATGGGGCCTCTGTTTCTGAGCAATTCATCCGGGGGTTGAGGTGTGGCAAGGAGACTGAGAAACAGGCAGAAAGTGATCTGGGGGATAGTGGGAAAGAGAGACAGAAAGAGGATTCCAGAGAAAGCTCAGGGCTTCTCACATAAGGACCAGTGTCAAGGACAGACAGAAGGAGGCTGGAGCAAAGTCTGGATGGTGCCTGGTAAGATCTGTGCTGGGCGATCACACCTGAACTAGGGGGGCACGATCCAATAGACAAATGCTCAGGGACCATGCTGGGTCTCCAAGATGGAGGGACCATATGTCCAGTGACCAACCTGTCCACCATCACAGCCCTGTGTTCACTTCACCCACAAAGCTGGGAAAGACTGTGTCTAGTCATCCCTCACTGATCACCTCATCCTCTGAAGCTTCCTGCCACAGACCTTTCAGTCGTACCTGTCCATGGCCACACTCATCACTGTCTCAGTACAGCAGACAGAAGCTGAGTGAGCTGGTGCAGCTTCTACTGCCAGGCCTCTGTACATGCTATTCAGATATGCATCCTTAACCATTGTCCCTTCCCTCTTTTCAGTCTCAGCCTTGATTCACCCTTTCAATCCCAATTCAAGTGCCACCTTCCTGGGACATATCTCTTGTTATTCCTATCTAGGTCCAATCTCTCTTCTGTGCTCCACTGTGGAGAGCAATCCTATATGGGAAAATTGATTGGACAATTGGGACTATGACTGGCCTGAGCTTTCCTGCCTGCAGACCAGCAATGACATATGTAGACCTAAAGACTTGATTCTATCTTCACCTCTGGGAACACCAAAGACCCTAATGGTCCCAGGGCAGAACTACACTGGGATCTTCATCTATATAATTCCTATTGTTCTAATGTACTGAACATGCTGTCCTCTGAGTGACCTGTTACATTTATTACTCCCGAGATATCAAAACTACTGCACCTGAGTGACCTGTTATGTTGTTTGCTCCAAAAGGACTGAATAAAAGGTGTAGCAAGCTCAGATCTTTTGTCTTTGGCCCAGAGCAGCATAGATCAGGCCTACACTCAGCTTCTTCTCTATGTTTCATTTTCTATTAATTAATTCATCTTGTGCTGTCAGGCTCACAGGAGACTAGAACCTAACTGTAAAGGTTCTAGGTAAATCCCCTTCCCCTGTTCCCTGTACTCCAAGGTATCATGAGCTTCCATTTAATAGCATCCATAGTAGCTGTAATTTTACTTTGTCTTAGGGGAGCATTTTCTTGAAGCCCATCTCTCCCAAACTGTCAAGTCCAGGGCAATGGCCATTGCTCTTTTTCAGGCACACTGTGTCCCCTGCCCTCAGCATGAGCATTGGGACTCTACACTACTCAGTGAGTATGTGTGGTGTGGTTGAATGCATGGATGGGTGACTGACTATTCCACTTGCTTCAGAGAAGGATCTGAGAAGCAGGTTGTACTTGGGATGCATCTTTATAGAACATGTAGAAGTGGAAGAGATAGAGTTGATAACCAGCCTAGGCTGAGCAGAAGCCTGGGGTAGGGCCAGGGGGCTCATCAGAAGCAACTACCTGTCCAGGGAGACAAGTACCTAGAGAAACAAAAAGTTCTCAGAAATAAGAAAAAATTCAAGTTTGGAAGGATTCAGATTTCCAAGACAGGCAATAGGTAGCCATGGAGCTCAGGAAAGGACAGTGAAGTCCTCAGCACTTGGCTTTGAGAAGACAGAATGCTGAGGCCAGCTGGAGTGGGGCTTGCAGAGGAGTCTAGCACTGTGGGAAGGGTTGAAAATATTTTATCAAACTTGTGGAGTACCTGCATGGGAATTGCAAAGCACAGCAAAAGCAAATTTAGATGGCAAAATACTGAGAAAGACCACAAGAGGAGAAAACCTGTCCAGTGATGTATCCCACCCAGCTCACTCAATGGCCTATTAGCACCACTTAGGAACAGGGAGCTTTCTTAAGATTTGGCCACTGTGGCCACATGATGGCTGTTGGTTGAGTCTAAATGGATTCATCAGGCAGCTCCAGACTCTACCTGCTCCTGTTACAGAGGGCTCATTCATGGTCTGTGTGGTCTGAGGGCAGCTGAGTCAGGTCCTCTACTAAAACAAGCACACCAGGCTGTAGGAGGGCACTCTTTGGGGTTCCAGGATACAGGAGCACACATTTGCATCAGGGATTTGGGAGCATCTGCAGCAGGGGAACTCGACAAGGGGAGAGTTCTGCCCCGAGAACCTGGATGCCTGGTGGAAACAGGAATGAAAGACAGTAATTAAGGGGTGTTTCCTGCCAGCACTAGCCTGGGCAAGATCATGGGCAAGTGTGTATTGCAAAAGTCGTGTATATAGTGTAAGTCATTACATATGAGTGTATGTGTAACTCTGAAAACATTTATTGATAGTTTTATCATGCCAAAAAAGTTGTTTATTTAAAATTCAAATTCTACTTGAGAAAAAGAGGAAACAAATGACAGTTGGGGGTCCCAGCCTATTCTTGGAAATGCTCCCGTGTCTACAAGAAAGCACGCACATTCTACGGCTACATGACTGGGTCACCCAGATTACATTTAGGAAATTCTCCCTAGTGCTTCCTTGCAGGATGCTGTCTTTAGTCAGCTGTAATCAGGAAAGAACAAGAGCACAAAGAAATTCACACTAAGACTTCTTAGAATATTTCTGGTTTTACAACTACTGACCTCCAGGATCTACCACCACTCAACTTAGAATATGTATATCCCCACTGGAAAAAAAAATCACAGGTGACAGTGTGTGCTGGTGGCCAGCCTCTTGGGATGGCCTGTGTCTTGGTGGGATCCTATGGATTCTGCAGGCAGAGAGTCCTTCAGGAACGCTTGGACTTGCTGCAAGTGGGACACAGGAGCTGACCCTTGGTGACAATGTATGCTCGGCCACTCAGCAACTGCTCACAGCCCTCACAGATGAAGTGCTTCCGGTGCCAGGCAAGGTCTTCCACACGTTGGTAGTCCTCTGAGAATATGATCTAGAAGAGAGGCGGGAGAAATGACGCGTGGTTTCATTTT
The DNA here is from genome assembly GCA_004025085.1 of Thryonomys swinderianus. NCBI lineage: Eukaryota > Metazoa > Chordata > Mammalia > Rodentia > Thryonomyidae > Thryonomys > Thryonomys swinderianus. Next base: position 26,970 of record PVIC010006000.1, on the reverse strand, counting down.
GGTCCACTGGTGAAGATACAAGTTAGGGGATGGGGGTTCGTTCCATCCCATTCTGATTTTGGTCTTTAGAGGCCTGAGTGGAAAAGTCTGGCCGAACTCTGGGAGAGTCACTATAGTACTCACTGAGTGTCATGGCTGTATCTTTCTTAACCATATTAAAATAAAACCCCCTGGCATAGATTTTACTTATCTAACATCTGTGATAGCTTTTCTGGAAAATGCAAAGGCCAGCTGTGTTCTGAGATGGAATGGCACAGTTCTGTGAAGACAGCTTAATGACAAATAAGCTGTTGAGGGTTTATCTTGGAAGGCAAGGACACAGAAGGCCCCAGGCTTGGAATAAAGTGACATTTTGAAATATTCACACAGTGAGAACCCAGAGGCTCAAAGTAGCAAACTGGTTACATAGTATTCTGACTTTGTGGTCAAGGGGGATTGGCTATGAGCTTTTACCAGATATTTGTCAATTTTGTGACATAGTGTCTTAGTTTCTGTATCTATAAAATGAGAACCCGGTTACTTGCAAATGGATTTTCAGAGTGCAAGATGAGCTACTGTACACGAAACATTGGAAGAGTATCTGATATAAAGTCAGTCATTTGTAGGTATTATTGACCCTTCCAAACTGCCCTTATCCCCAGCGGTAGATGGACAGCATGTTATTACAAAGGGCCCAAAGCATGGAGATCATTACTGGCCTTAATAAACAATGGAGAGTGCTTACATGGAGGTCCCCTCAACAGCGAGGGTATGAGCAGCCTTTTCCTTCTTAATCTCACTTGTCACACAGCCATGGGGTAAGACGATCGTGAGCCTTGACTTCGTGTGGAGACCACCATGAAGAAGGTGTGGGAGGCATATTCTGGCTCAGTGTGGAGCAGACATTTCCAGCTTTCACATGTGCCAAAGCCTAAGGCAGCTGTGCCTTCTGCTTCCAGACACATCCCAACACAGCACACAGTTGTCATAGCTGGCACTGAGGGGCTTGTCTACTTCAGTGTTCCTTCTTATTCAGTCCCATGTCAGACCTGGAGCCCTTTCATAGTAGCTAGGATGCTGTTTCATGAAGGTATATCATGGCATGGAAGATGGATTGGCAAGACCAACTGTAGCTACCACTGTTAGTGGCCTGGGCAGCCAGGATCATACCTAGCAATTTGCACAGGCTCTCTTATCCAACTGGGCCCTGCAGGGGCTGGGTGGTCTTCTCATTTGCACTACAGGAGCAGTGGCACCGAGGCACAGGCATTGGTAACCAGAAGCTCAGGTACTACCACAGGGATGAGCCTGGTGCACCCCAGGGTCCTTCTGAGGACTGGCTAAGTGCCAGGCACTGTGCCATGACCCAGACTTCACAGCACTCTGTCAGACGCATCCCTGCCCCAGCCAGGGGACCAGTGTCAGCCTCATGATACCGATGGGGGAGATGGTGGCTGAGGGCATCCAGTGCCTCAGTTTCCCAACCAGTGGAGCTAACCTGAACAGAGCCCCACTCCTCCAACCTTGCCCTGTGCTCTGCCCACCTCATCGCAGCCTGAACACCGGGGCCGCAGGCTCTCACAGTAGTGGCGGCCGCACCAGGGCGCACCGTCCTTCCAGAAGTAGATGAGGTCCACCAGTGGCTCGGAGCACCGTGCACACACGAAGCAGGCTGGGTGCCACTGCTTGCTGTAGCCGGCCCTGTCCGCGTAGACCACAGGGCTGTCACTGGCAGCTGTGCCCTTGCAGAGCTCACAGACCTGGAGGGCGAGGGAGGAATGCAGAGATGCAAGCTTGTGGGGAGACTGGGGCAGGGGGTCGAGTCCCGGCTCCACCGCACTGCTTCCTGTTCAACTTTGTGCAAGTCAACCCATCTCTGGTCCTCAGTTACTGATTTACCCCACTGTCTTGTGAATCTCATGATTCTCAAATATTCTCAATATTAAGAATTCCCAATCTTCTTGAACATTATGGAGACGCCCACAAAGATTTTGTTCATGGGGGTAATAGTTATTTAACGTAAGAGAAGCTAAAACAGAACAATTAAGTACTGAATAACTCAATAATGATATCGAACACAATATGCTAACACAAATATTGTATTACTAAGAATAAAGGTTTGGGGGTATTCCACAGTACAGCACTTGCCTAGTATGGGCAAGACCTCGGGTTCAATCCCTAGCAATGCAGGAAAAGAAATCCCTGAGAAACCAAAGGCACTATTTTTTTTTAAACTAAAATTTAGTGGGCTGCTCCATAGCCTGAACTGGGGTGAGAGTCCAAGGTTTCTGCTCTCCACTCCCCAGGAGCAGAGAGAAACACAGGAGGCTCACTCATTCCTTTTGTCTTTATGTCTCGCCTGCTTCCATCTGTGAAGGACAGAAACTCGACAGTATTAATCCATGAAACCTTCTGAGCCACTTGAGTCCTCTCTGCTCCCCCACACCCCAGTGAGGATATGGCTGTCTTGCCTTTGGGGTCCTATGCGCAGCACTGAGCTCAGGAAGGCACACTTTGTACTCCTTGCACAAATCCAAATTGCTTCTCCTTGCAGTTATGTCTAATTTACAGACACCGCTACTTCCCCTCCTAGAGATGGTGAAATTGAGGTTCAGAGAGCTCCACAACTTGCTCAGTAACACACAGCAGACAAGAGGCAAAGCCAGGCTTGGAGCCTAAGCCCAAAGCAAAGCTCTGGGAGCCCCAGTGGAGTGAAGCGTCTTCTCCCCCAAAGAACTTGATTTTTTCTCATTAGTAGATCTGAAGGATCTTTTAAAAAACATTCTGCTTCATTATCATATTTTGAATTTTACAAATAAAAATCTACAGAAACATGTTCTCTTTTTCTTTCTCTCTCTCTCTCTCTCTCTCTGGTAGCACTGGGGGTTGAACGCAGGCCCACTGAATGACATCATCAACCTCTTCTAAAACCTCTTACTTCAAGGCAAGGTCTTGTAGATCACTTGGTTTTGCAGCCTGGGAACAAGCTTGCATCTGATCCTCCTGCTTCAGCCTCCTGAGTGCTAGGACCACAGGCCAGCACCATCATGCTTGCTTTGTTTTCTTTTATACAAAATGCCTATGTGAAGGCATCTACTTTGGCCCTTGGATCACCGTGCCTGACATATTTACCACCTGAGCCTCTGTAGAAATGTTGGCTGACCTTGGCCTTCAGATTGTAATCTCAGCTTACTAAGCACCAAAATAGAAAGCGACTGTTCTGCCTGTAAAGATGGAGGGGTTGACATCTGGAGGGTCCCCAGAGGCCCACATGTTAGAGGCTTGGCCCCCCAGTCCATGTGCTGCTGGGAAGCCACTGGGAGAGATGAGCCCTGGTGCAGGGTAGAGCCCTGGTCCCTTCCCCCCACTCTGTTTTCTGGCTGCTCCCAGGTGAGCGGCTGTGTTCCACGACCACTTAGGGCACGTTGTCCTCACTGCCAGGGCCGAGTGATGAAGACACGTAGCCTCCGAGCTGAATGAAACGTCTCTCTGTAAGTTCACTGTCTTGGGTAATCGTTATAGTAACCAGGAGCTAACACAGAGTGAAACAAGATTCTTCATTTACATACTTTAATATATTCTTAGTATACTTAATATTACTTAACATATTAATACACACTTGTACCAATGAGGAAATAATGAAAATAGTGAAAATTACCAAAAGAAAATCAAATGACAAAGAATGCCCAGGCGCTGGTCACAGCCCTGAGCACAGCAGGTGGCTGGTGGGCATCTGGACACGGGTGAGTTTTCTGTTCAGTGGGGAAAGGCTCCCCCACACCTGCTGGGGCCCCTGAGAACAGGGGCTGTGGAGCTGCTGCCGAGGATAGATGGCACCATGCCGTATGATTCTCCCTCCCTGCATGCCTGGAGCCTCAGAGCATCCGCCAGTCATTCATCAGCAGAGCCAGGATCACTGACAAATGATCAAAGGCTACTTGGTTCTCTGCACCTGGTTCTGGGCCCCACAGAGTGAGACCCAGCCCTCGCCTCCCACCCAGAAGGTCTTGCAGCTGATCCACAGAACTGCACCCTGCCAGCCTGCACCCGGATGCACCAGCCCACTCTCCACTGCCAGGAGCTGCTGGATCTGGAAGGAGGGAAACAAAGGGCCATCCATGTACCTTGGTGTGTCTGGGAAATGGGGGCAGCACCCTGCGAGGGACAGAAGGCAGCAGAGGAGGGGAAGTCAGAAGGGCAGCTTTGGTGTTTGCGGCAGTGAGAATCCATGTTAGGAGTGGCAACTTCACTCTGGAGACAGTGGGGAGCCATTATGGGTTCTTGCCTGAGGAGCACCCTTGCTCAGCACTGCAGTGCCCTGTGGGCATTGGCTATCCACTCTCATGATCCTCTAGGAGCTATGGCCCATAGCTGCTGCCCAGCTCACAAAAGAGAATTATGCTTCTGGCTGCCAGACAGAGACCCACATTGGAGACCCTGTTTCTTCTGGAATGCACAGCTTTTTTGACCACTGTAGAGTTGAAAAATTTTAAGGTCCGTCATAAGTCAGAGACCATCTGGTCACCTTTCCCTTGGGCTTTCTCTCGGTCCATAGCCCAGGAGAAGCCCGAGCAGTCAGGGAAGAAGTCTTCATGTCCTGATGCTTCATGCCAGGGCCATCACGTGGAGGAGAGTCCAAGAGACCCCAGGGTTCCTGCTCCACCATCTGTGTGTCTATCTTCCCAGCATCCAGGCCAGCCCTCTCTGGGTGGGAGGCTTCACAGCATCCTAGCCCGTGCTGGAGAGCTGCTCCAGGAGATGCTAAGTAGACAGGCGATGTTTTCCCTGAGCCCTGCCCAGACTGCTGATTCACGAGCAAAACAGTTGTTGATCAAAGCTACTACATAATGTCAGGGAACAGAGACATTAATGTAGACACACAGAATCATTAAGCCTTCTGTACTGAAGTAGCCAAGACACAGAGAGCTTCAGGCAGCAACAGGCTCAGCAGATGGGCTCATGAACTCTCTGAGGACTAAGCCATGCTGGCCTGCAGGAGTGCTCTACAGATACAGAGCCCTCTACACCAGCAGTAATCTCTGCTTCAGGCTTGCCAAAAATTACATCTCAATCATGTTGTTTTCTTCTGGGAGATGCTTATCCAAGTCTTGCCAGTCTAAACCCAGAGTGCCTTGAGAGAAGTTCACTATTACAATATAGTAAATATTAACACAAGGGCCTTGAATTCAGGCACTGGGTTCTTTCCAACACAAATACTCAACAATTTATTGATAAACAGCATCTCTCCATTTCCTCTTATGGTGATTATTCACTATCTTTGCTTTGCAGCTTCACATATACCACAGTTTCTTCCCTCTCTTTCTCTTTTCTACCAAGTATCACTTCTGTGCTCTGAGCTCTTACTAAACTCTGCTCTATATATCATAGTCTTCCCGAGGCCCTGATGGTGCAAGAGAAGTAGGCTGGGTGTGCCATGACTGGGTCAGGCCCTCTGAAATGTGGCAGTATCACAGTCTCCTGTCTTAGCTTCATGTTGTGCCATTGGGATAAGAGTACCTGCTAAAATCGACTCCAATGAGGTAAGATTCATTGTGGCTCATGGCTTCAGAGGTGTCAGTTGATAGTTACCTGGCTTTACTGACTCTGGGTCTGTGGTGAAGCAGAGACAGCAAGTTGGATGGGCAAGGGCAGGAAAGTGGCTAACCTCATGGTGGCCAGAAGGCAGAGATGGAGGGAAAGAGCCAGAGAGGAAGTGGTTGGGGACCAGCTCTAGTCCCCAAGGTCATGCCCCCTGATCTGCTTCTTCTGCTAGGCTCCACCTTTTGTTTCACATCACCTGCAAAGGCCACTGGATTGTGGCCTTGAGTGCAGGGAACCAGTGATGAAGCCAGAGTGGCCCCATGGCTCACTCACTCACTCTGAGAGCCCCACCTCCCAACACATGCAATTTCAGGAGACATTTAGATCAAGACCACAGGGACATATCACTGCTGAGGCCCCTGGGGAAACCACCCAAGGGAAGCTTCATTTATGTGTGGTGCATGGCAGGCCTCACTCACAGGAAATGCTTTATATGTGCTACATGCTGGTCACTACTGCTAACTAACCCATCACCTATGCTGCTTCTCAGGTCAGGCCTTCAACGGCCCCTTGCCAAGCGGGATAATGTGCTGGGCATTTCTAGAATCCCCTTTGCTAGTTATGAGTGGGGAGACTGGAGCTGGGAAGCCTTATAAATACCACAGTCACAAAGACAACATCAATCCTGATTTAGTCTCAAATGGGGTTTGGTAAGCAGTGGCTCCAGGGATGGCTTCTCGTGAAAGGATTCTGCTTGTTCCACAGCTGAGGCGGACAAGTCCACAGGGGGTGTCCTTGATTGCAGTGGCCTCTCATAATGCTGAGAGTTCCAGGGATGCTCTGCAGGTGGGACTTCTGTCACGGGGAATCTGTGCGGGGTTTGGGACCAGCCAGGGCTGGGCCTGGTTCCAGCCTCACTGATGACCAGTTTTGTTTTTTGAAACTTTTGCTTTTGTGACCCACAGGAGGAAATAGATTTTACATTCTAATCTAGCGTACACACACACACACACACACACACACACACACACACATTTCTGCAATAATTTCCCATACTGCTTCCAAAATACTCGTAATTTTCTAAGAAATCCAGTTATAATCCACTAAAGTGGAATAATATCCACTGATGGGTTATAATCTAAAATTTGAAAAGACAGTTTAACTTTGTAAGAGTAGCTCAGTTTCTTGGTCTGTACAAAGCAGGATCATACACTCTGTACAGTAATTCTTAGGATTAAGTAAAACAACAAGCAAAGTTTCCTGCATGGTACCCAACACCACCTCGGTAGTAATGAGTGCAGGCAACATCATCAACAGCCACCCCATCACTGGCATCATCATTACTATGCTCATCACTGAAGCCAGCTCCATTTCTGTCTTAGTTTATCAAGGGCTGAGGGTTGTAGTGCCTGAAAAGCTGCTCACACCACGAGGACCAGGAAGCAGAAAGTGAGGGCACAGGGAAAGAGGAGTCAGGGAGGGAGACGCACCCTTCTAGATCACAGCCCAGTGAGGAGGCCCTCCCTCCTAACATCACCTTTAGTTGTGGCACTCCTGACCCAGTCACTTTCCAAACTGCCATCTTTAAGCATGGAGCATTCTGGGGTTCATTCCTGATCTAAACCATAAGAACAACATCACCATCATTGCTTAAACTATGAGAACATAAAATCAGATCAAACCAGTCATTAATAAAAAGCTAAAATAATTTTTTATGATACTTATAGTTTAAGAATCCACAAACTGCAACTCTCCTTGGGCCAAATCCAGCCCACCACCTGTTTTTGTAAATAAAGTTTTATTGGAATGGGGCCCTGACCTGTAACAGCTTTTAGGTGACTATGACCTGCAACAGCTTTCAGGGCAGACAAGCTGAGTAAAGCAACAGAGATCACAGGGCCTGCAAAGCCTTAAATACTCACTAAGAAAGAAAAAGTGCTTAGGAAGGTCATATGACAACACAGACAAGTATTAATAATACAAAGAGTCGGGGGGAAAGACCTTTGGATGTCACAAAATACCTCCATTAGAAAGGAGAGGGTGGATCCTGAGATGCTGGATAATCACAGTGAATTTTCAGGTGCTGCCAGGCCCTTCCCATAGGTGCCTGAGACAGAGGGCTGCCGGAAGAGGAAGGAGGACCAGGGTTTGCCTCTGTGCCTCTTACCTTCCTGTCACCCCATTCAGAAAGAAGTGGTTCACAGAAGGGATGGGATGATTTCAAATTCACAAGTAGGGCCAGTAGAAAAGCTTGCCAGCCATCCTGCTCAGCCTGCGAGCCAGACATCTGCTTGGACAAAGACTTGGAAGTCCCTTGCCCACAAATATGTCCCTCTTGGGGCTGGAGTGGGGCTGAGCTGCTGCCGCCGTAACTTTCCATCTGAGAGGCGGCCTGTGGTGGAAGGGTGGGGACCACAGCTTCCTGCCTCCCTTTGCATTTCTGTGTGGAGCTGGGTACATAGGAGCCAGACTGCTCCCGGTGTCCTGGATCACAGCCGGGTGCCCGCAAACATGCCCTCATGACTGCAAAGACCACTCCCCTCCTGCCTTGTCCTCTGGGCCAGTTACTTTTCAGGACAATCGGCTGGCCTGAGAAGGTCATGTAGGAAGGAGGAAGGTGGAGGGAGGCTCCTGGCAGGGATGGTGAACAGGAAAGAGCAGAGTGCGTTAAATGCGATGTTTTGGCCTCCTGTTCTTTCTTCAGTTACAAGTTCGGAAAGGGCGGAAATTCCTGGGCAAAATATCATGCCCAAGAAATCTGTGTATTTAATTTCCAAGAAAACATCCAGTCTGCTCTATGCCTAGAGGAAATGGCCTGGTGGAACTGCTAACAATCAGAACATGAGGAATGTGGCCCACGCAGCACAGGAACCCAAAGGCTCGATCCAAGTGGGAGAGGCTGCACAGGGGCTGGGCAGGTGGGGCCTTTGACCAGGCCCTGAAATGGTCCATGATGTTGGAGCTGGGGATCCTCCCCCTGGTCCTCTGATGCTCCCAAGACCCACGAGAGGCCAGGGAGGATAGAAATAGGGTAGGACAGGAAAGACTTCCCCTTGTTTACAGCATCCACATGTGACATAGCAAGAGGTTGGGCTGTGAGTGAGGGAAACACTCACACTCACACACACACACACATACACACACACCCTGGCATGGTGGGACCCACTGTCTGGTCCCATCTAAGGACTGCTAACCCTCACAACTTGGGGAAGACAGAGACCTATGACAGGGTCCGAGCCCATCACTCAGCACAGCTGGTCACTTGGCTATGCCTTGAGCTCCTTATCAGCTACAAATGGCAGCCCCTCTCACGGTTGTCACAAAGACTTTGGCAGACAGAACAGTTGCTTCTTGTCTCCTCTCCATATGGAGTACGGTGGGACAAGTGGGTAGAGTGTGGCTAAATATTCTTGGGTTTAAACTGGCTTCATGGGTTGCAAAAGGCATACATTTATGGGAACACAGCAGGTGAGCTGGCATCCCAGACGGAGTTTGTTCCCTGGCATTTCCTCCTACAGAGGGCTTACTCCACAGGCGTGCTGGTCAAAGAAGCTTCCTGTGGTAGCTCTAAAGCATGGTGCCCTCAGAGAAAGGCCCTGAGGTAGGTAGCTCTTGAGTTCATTGTTCTAGGAGACAGATGTGCTCTGCACAAGCTCAGTTGCCCCATCCCCTCTGCAGATTTAGGGGAAGCTGACTGTGGATGTGAAGTTCCCATGTGCTCACTGCATTCAGACCCCCGGCCCTGGACAGCACAGTCATGCAGCCTGGCTGGCCTGCCAGGATCCACACCCTCTCCAAACACAGCCCCTTCAGGGGAAGTCCATGTGGGCAATTTAGAAAGGCTTTGGCAGTGATGCTGCTCAGGCTGAGAAAATAATACCTTCCACAGGGACACTGTTGGAGGCTTAGGGAGGACTTGGTAGCTTGCTGGGCTCTAAGGGTTCCAGAGAAAGGACACCACCCTCAGAGGCTGACCAGCCAGTGGATGGAACCCCAGGCTCACAGCTGTGCACAGAGCACAAGACCTCATGGGCTGCCAATGCCTAAAACAGAGGGTTTGCAAAGGTGGGAGTGGTGCAGTGGGGATACAACAGTGTGAGATGCTGAGCTTGCACCTTTACAACTCCCTGTGGACAAGGCGAAGGACTATGAGCATGCTGTGTAACAGTCTCAAACAAGGATCCTCTGGACCCTCCCTCTTTGCTAAATTAGTTATAACTTTCCTGAGCTTACATGTAAGGTCACCTCTAACACTGCCTAGCTGGGGCCTTGCAGTGCAGCCTGGACCAGGGCCCACATCACTGGGAACTGCCAGGTGGGCAGCGTCTCAGGCCTAACCTCTCCTTCAAGGGAATGCTGGTGGCAGCCAGCCTTCCGGTACCTTTAGATAGCTCTGCACTAGTCTCACAAAGGCTCCAGAGGTCCTGCTATACACAAATTCCCATAGTTTATCCTCTTGACAATCTTTCAGATCTATATGGCCACATGACCCTGGAGTGGCATGAGGTCAGTTAGGCTTCCTAGGAATAAGCTTTGGGGAATGAGAAAGAATGTGGGCTGGGAGTTGGCAGACACTGGTTTGAATCTCAGTTCTGAGACCCAGCAGCCTGGGCAGGCACAAGCTCGTCCCTTCATTAGGTAGCTGTGCACTTTATATCTGTGTTGAGCTTAGCTCCTAGTTCAGAGTAACACCCACCAAGCTGTGGTGCTGACCCTCATTGCATTGGCCATTATGATGACAATGTTACCAATATAGCTCAGCACGGCTTACATGAGTTGTTCCTGCCCTTTCCCCTCTCTACTCCTGTACCCCGCTGCCATCAATCTCACTGGTCTGGAGATATCAGGCTAAATCCTACAGTCTCTTTCACATCCCTGTATTCTCAAGTTGAACACTCCGACCATTTATCATAAAGTTCACCACCCTTCAGTCAGGCTTCTTCCCTGCCACCTGGCTCTGCTAACTGCTCCATGCTGCCTTTTTATGGAGAATGAGAGGAGCACACAATCAGGACAGCCAGGACACAAGGGCACATCGTGAGGCTGCTCATGGGGTTAGGCAGAGAGCTTTGGGGGGCCCCGTCCCACTCCCACCGCTGACAGTGTGGGTCACACTGCTGGGTCACACAGTTTAAGGTCTGTTGGGCTATCAGCTGCCTGTGTCAAGATTCACTCTCCTCTTTCTAGGAGATAAACAGGGAGTTCAATAAGAGGCCCCAGTTATGACAAGCATGCTGTTCAAGCTCAGCAACACACAGACCAGGAACATAGGATCCTGGCATTATGTACTGTTTCAAAATCCCAAATCCTTATCCATAAGTGGTTTTCATAAAATTCACCTCGCCAGGCAGCCATGCAAATTAAATAAAGACCCTGACAGTGTGGGCACAGCACCTGGCATGTAGCAAGGACTTAATCAGCATGGAAATGAAATCTGCCCTCCCTCCTAGGCAAAACGCCATCCACATTGTCCCCAGCACCCAGGGTCCAGCTTAGTTCTAGCCCTCACTGACTGCTTCACACATCACATATCTACTGAGCACCCACTACCTCTACCAGCAACACTGGCTGAAGACAGAGCTGAATAAGACCTCAGCATCTATGTGACAAACATAAATGGACTAATTGCACAGTCACTGAGTTAAAATTGTGGCCGCAACAAGGAAGGAGAAGTCTGTATTCCTGAGTCAGCCCAACCCAGCCCAACCAGGACTTTCCTTCAGATTCCCTGCTTATTTTCTGGTTGGGGACTCTGCCAGAGTACTGAGGAATTTTTAAATGCCTCTAAGTGTGACAAGTTCTTTCTTTAACTATAAGCAAGGACCAGCATCTCAGGCTACCTTCACCCCAGTTCTGTATATTCTCAGATTAGCATCTCTTTCTTGGGAATGGCAGTTTGGAGAATCACAACCCTCTTCATGAGATTTCCTTCCAAGCTGGAATTCTCCACAAGTTCTATTTTAAAGAAAGACAGCCATCTGAGGCCAGATAGAGGGTATGATTGGGGTGGGCAGGGGAGACCAATTTGTGAAATATTCTAACTAGAGCCGGTCTTTTTTAGATCCTCAGGATGTCTTTAAATACCACTGCCAAATGAGCAGTGAAGTTTTTGTGTTTTAATTGGAATTTGTAGCTAGAGCCATGTGAGGCCCTCTTCCTGGGTTCATCCCAGGCTGCTAACAAGACACATGGGACGGAAGCACAGAGGCCACCCTGCAGCCGTAGTGAGGTCCTGGGCTCACACTTGCTAGGATTGTCCAGCTCCATGGTGAGCATCAGCTGCGGAGGATGAAAGGTGTATTCAAGGGACGCTTGTCTGTGGCCTCCACTGGACAATGAGCCTTTGGAGGGCAGTGACCTCGCTCCCTAGGCACAGGATCTGCACAAACTGCCGAATGCATGAATGCACAAGTCAGTGCACAGTCACACTGCAGTGACACAGGCCCCTGAAAGGCCTGCAGCCCTGGGCCAGGCCATTTCAATCATGCCAGAGACACAGGGGACACTCACATATTCTATGTCCTTCACTGAGTCGCCGAGGCTGCCATTGGTGGTGGGTGCAGTGGTCTCCGCAGCCTCTGGCTTGTCCTGGATCTTCCCTTCCTCCTTGGGCAAGCCTCCCTGCCCTGGAAGCGCCACTTCGCCCACTCCCAGGGCCTCACTCTTATACTGCTTGACAAACTCTTCCATCACCTTCAGCTCATTCTCCAAAAGTCCGCGGCAGCGCGAGGGATCCTGGTCATAGATGGGCAGCTGATGCATGAGCTGGCGCCGGCGGTAGTAGGCACCCTCAGTGCCTGTCACTGGCTGCCTCTCTTTGGGAAGGAGTTCCATGTACTGCAGGCCCTGCAGAAGGGGGACAGGGTCACAGGGTCACATGGGTACAGCACTGAAATTTTCAACATTATTAGCGATTACAACCACATCTTCATTTTAAAAACTTAATAGAGCCTTGTTTTCAATACCTTTCCATTATCATAAAGAAGAAAATTCACATCAAATAAAGAACATAAAGGAAGATAGGTACTTTCTAGCTGTGTGTACAAGAAAAGTTGTGAACAGTAACATTGCCATGGCAGTGTATCCATCTCAAAGTTGGTCACTGTGCCCTTTACTGTGCATTATGGTCTGTATTCAAGCTGAAAAGAGCATTTAAAGAATTTTGCTTTATTGGCCACAGCAATGGCTTGATACTGACTTTTGTTTAACCATTCAGAATTTTTCTATGTGTATTTATTTGAAATCTATTTTCTGTGAGTGTGTGTGTGTGTGTGTGTGTGTGTAGGAGAGTGTGTATGGACATGATTTAAAATGCATTTTCTATCACTGGCTTCCAACTCTGATGGTTGTCACAACCTGTGTTCACGCTGGAGGAGACAGAACTTCTCTGGCAGTGCCGGAGACGGGGCCCGGGGCCTCAGGCATGCCAGGCAAGTGCTTTGTCCCTAGTGACCAGCTGTACCTTCTTGCCAACAATCATTAATATCACACTATTGTTTATTCCCCCACACACTTCTAATAGCTTTCATCTTTGGATGGCATTGGGGAAAAAAATTGATGTCTATCCATTTATATTTTTATCAGAATATGAAAAAAAGATCATTTGGGTTTGCTCTCTGACTTGCAAGTATGGTAATGGTTATGTTTGTTTCTAACACTGAAGAAAAGTTGCTATTTTATTCTCTTTTTGGAGGGGGTAGTTTGAGACAGGATCTTGCTGTGTGGCCCAGGCTGACCTCCAACTCATGATCCTTCAGGTACCCCCCCACCGCGCCCCCATTGCTAGGATGAGAGGTGTGTGCTACTGTAGAGCATGGCTGAAAGGGCTACCTCTGAACTTCTTCTCTGATGCCAACCGGAAGGTAGCCAGCTGGCACAACCCTTACCATGGAATGCCACAGTAATGCAAGGTGGCTAGCCTCCCATGCCCTGTGCCTACCTGACCCTGTCTTCTCACTGGTTCATTCTATAGCTGTATGCTCAATTTCTACCTGGACTCATTACTTCCTGGGGAAAAGCTTCCTCTCAACTTTCCTGTTCTTACAAGCAGCACTATATGCCTGTCCCTTATCTTTTTCTGCTGTGCTCAAACTCACCCTCTTAATGGCTCCATCTACCCCACATGGCAGGCAGTGTTCCTTTTTTCATGGCAAGAGTGAAGGCTCTGGACTTGGCCTGTTGTGAACTGAAATCTGTGTGATTAAAGCCATTTCACCTCCACTGTGTACACAGGTCAAATGAGGAGCATAAAACCTAGAGTGCTTGCAGGGTTCAGTCCAGGATCTTCAGCATCTAAATTATGCAAATTACTGATTTCTCTCTCTCCTTTCTCCGCTATCTGTAACTTATCTACAGTTTTAAATTGGTGAGTTCAGCTAGTCACACCTGACATGTATTTCAAAGCAGTCTTTCTCCACTGATGCTGGGTGTGTGTGACAGCCATGGTTACTGCAAATGCAGATTCTCAAACACTGGCCTCCAGTCAAGATCTCAGGACAGTAGGCAAGGTGTGGGGTCCAGGAAACTATATGTTGAATAAGAGGCTGGGTCGCTGGAGCAGGAAGCCAGCCTATGGACCTCATCTACACTACTGCTGTAATGCAACGGTCTGTGATTAGCCTGACCTATCGCTTTTAAGCCTAATGATGTGGGACAGCACACCACAGTGGCAAGAAAGGCACGAGATAAAGCAGCGTGAGCCCAGCTAGAGACCTGAGGTGAGGCTGGCGTAGGGTCACTAGTGGCTTCAGTTGTCTGCAAACCCAGAGACATTCCAGGAAGAAGTGTGGTGAGTTTTGGGGACACATGAGGGTGTAAATGAGTGTTTACTTTGGGCAATGCCAGAGCCACAGATTCACATTCTGGATAAGAGTCACTAATTCTAAGTAAGTGTGCACATAGATTTGCTGCTTTACAATGTGGGTCTTGTACCCTTAAGAGTAATATTTTGCTTCATTTACCAAAGGTAATACTTCTAATTTTTAAAAAAATCAACAGAGTTTAAAACTGCTTTTCCTGGAAAAGTATAGATCTTTTTGTGGAAGGTAGTTTGTGGTTTATTAATTTTCAAACATTCAAAAGCATCTTCTAAGAGCAGAATGGACAAGATCTCAGGCCATGTGCTGCTTTCACATTGACATGGCTGGTGACTGTCTGAATATGCATGAAATCACAGACAACTGTCTAACTTGGCTTTTTTTGATGAACGGAGATCCAGGTGGGTGGTTATGGATTTGGGGACTATTAGGCTGGACGCAGCCCCAGGCCACATCTTAGTGTGAGTCGCTGAGAGGCAGATTGTGTAGTCTCGATGGCTAATTTCCATCTGTGTGCCTACTCCTAACCAGGTTGCAGGACTCCCCTTGTCCTGAGTGGCCATGCTGTGTTAATGCTTTGTGGATCTACCTGCCCCACATCTAATCCCTCAGCACTGGATTCATTTTAGAATTATAGGAATCAACATGGAAATTCACACAAAAAATCCTAACAAGCAGTCTTAGCTGTTGTCTCGTAGTCAACAGGGATGCTGCTTTGGACATGAGTGGATCCCAGAGGTCCATATGTTCAAGGCTTGGTCCCCAGAGTGGTGCTATTGGTGGGTGGTGTACCCTTTAAAAGGTGGGGCCTAGTGGGAGAAAGTCTGGTCATTGGGGGTATGGTCTTCCAAGAACAGCAGGACTCTAGGCTCCTCCTCCTCACTCTCTCTGGTTTCCTTGGCAGGATGAGGTAAGCAGCTTTGTACAGACACTATCCCTTTCCTAGTTGTTGCTAGGACCAGTGTCAAGAAAGAAGTCTGAAGTATACACAAAAATTCTGCTCACTGTGCCTGAGCAGGCCCTGAGCTGGCCAGAACCTCAACAATTCCAAGTATGTACATAGCCCCAGTCACAGGGCGATTCATGGTATAGAGGAATAATCCCTTTCCCATGGAACACCTTACTCCCCTGGTTCAGTACTCTACAGAATACTCGGAATGGCTAACATTCAGGGACTGCTTCCTATACTTTCATTAAACTAAGCCATTTACTTCTCATCTAGGATAAAGATACTTCCCCATGAAAAACTGGCACAAACCGTGGCACAGAGAGGTTATGTAACTTCCCCAAGGTCACACAGCTAGTACAGAGCAGAGACACCTTTGAGCCCAGCAGCTTGGATCTGAAGCCCTTCCCTGCTGCGTCACCTGGTGCCAAGGTTCCCACCTTCCTGAGAATGTCTTTTTCTCTGTCCTTTGAGGACCTGCCCTTCCCCACCCTCCATGATCGCTCACCTTTACACACAAACACTAAGGGAGAGATCCCAGAGCAGCGGCCCAGCCAGCCTGCCACTCAGTGACCTTTGCATTCACGGTGCCCTTTCATAGCTCGTGTGGCCCAGGGCATCTCATCTGTGCAGATGGGTACCTGGCCAGGACCTGCAGAAGGGCAGATTTCCTTTCTGGAACCCAGTGTTCCTGCTGCAGCTCAAAAGCCCAGCAAAGCACTAGTATCTGGCTTCCCATTCAAGGCTGCTGTGACACCTGGGTGGCCTGGGGCTCCCGGCACCCATCAATGCCATACCGCGGGCCTCACTGTGGACCAGCACGGGCTTGGGAAGACTGTGGAGTCAGAGTGCCAGGTCCTAGCAGGTGCCTGTGGTGGCTCTGACTCCACAAGAGGATCTTCAGGTGTCTTCCAGGAAGCAGATCAAGGCCATGTTTCCCAAAGCTTTGGCAAGAGGTATCTTCTCAGACAGTTGGGAAGACGGTTTATGTTTTAACTGTGTCCTAAACACTTTCTGAGTTGTCTGGCACTGTGTGGGATGTCTGTGGTGGGGAGGTTTCCAGACTCTGTGTCAAGACAAATGAAATGTACAGAGAGCAAAACCGCAGCCTGGTACTGTGCTCCCTGCGCTAGGCTCTGGGTTCAGCACACCCTTAGGCCGAGCCTCTTCTTCCTGATTCTCCTGTTGTCAGCAGAAGAGGAGATGAGCAGGCTTCACCCCACTGGCCACACTGGTCACCCCGGGAGGCTCAGGAGATAGTGCTCTGCTGACAGCTGTGTCCACTGCGGGGCAGGCAACAGTGAGGTGTGGTGAGCAGCAGTCAGCGCAGGCACCACACAGGTGTCTCCACTCCCCTGTAAGACCGGGCTGGGCCATACTCAGCACAGAGGAAGGGGAGCCCACGAGACACTGGTATCCTCTGTCTTCCCCCTCTTGCCGGCCCCCCAGTCCTGGTTAGCTTTCAAAGACTTGTTCAAGTTTCTCTCCTGCAAACTCTCCTAGAAATACCAGCCCACCACTAGCACTGGCTTCTTGCTGCCTCCTCTCCCACCTGTTCACCCTGCTGGCCAGATGGGGAAGAACCCAAGCTCTGGAGGCAAGGAGACCCCAGCCTGAGGCCTGACTATGCCACTTACATCGACTGTGTGGCATCAGGTTAGCTTCACGCCCTCCCTGTGCCACCACTTCCCTCTGTGCAGATGAGTTGGGCTGACTGTGCCTCTCTGCCAGTGCTGAGAATGTATAAGAGATGGTACTCAGGAAGCTGTCTGAGACTGATACACGGTAAGTGCTTCATACACATGAACAATCAGGGTTCTTTTTACCAGTGTAAAGGCTTAAGAATTTCTCTGGCCTTTCATTCTGGCTGGGATGCATGACAGTCAGCAAAATTCTGTACTGTTCCCAAAATATAATCAGTTCTGATCACTTGACAGTTAAAACAATTGCTGGGAAAGTGGGAAGGAAGAGCTGGCCAATCTGAGGCCAGCTGCAGGCAGATGTGGGCTCTTGACAGTCATCAGGGTTTCAGCCCGTGATGCCTCCCGGGTAGGCTGGGCCACAGGGGCTGCTTCACCAGCCCATTCTGGGTCCCTACAGCCAGCTCCTTTCTGAGCTGCTTGCTCAATTTCCACTGACATTGTGCAGACCAACCTGAGACTTTACCCAGACCAGGTGCTGGAGTCAGGGCCATGTTCCAAACCACCTGGCCTGTCCCAGTCTGCCGTGGCCTCTGTGGCCCTGGACCAGCCGCGCTATGCTGTGCGAGGCCAGTGAACCTCCTCTGCTTCCTTATGTGGAAGACAACTCCTCCCTGATGGGTGCTGAGCTCATGAAGGCTCAGTGTTTAAACTGCACTTTATGCTTTTCAGAAAGGGTAACTTTGGTCCAGCCTCTCTGCAGTTTATCAGGAGGGTTACTCTATGTCCCCTTAAGTGACAGCTTAGAAGTGGGCTTGTCACAGTCCTCCCGCTGGAGGACCAGGGTAGGCCCTGTTCACCACACTCCGCAGAATGATCTGGGGCATCACTGTGCACAGTGAGTGATGCATCCTCCTCTCATACACAGCAGGATGCCACGTTGCCACAAACCTTCCCCAACATCTGTCTGTACTTCCCTACTCCTGTGCCAGTCAGAAGGACTTCGGGGAGCAGTTTTGGTCTGCCAACCACCCTTGGAGTCTCTCGCTGGAGGGCGACACTGCACCTATATACTTCCCATGTGCTCTGCTGCTATGTGTAGACCTGATGCGTCCCCAGAGGCCCCTCTGTGAAGGTTTGGTCCCCACAGTGGCTCTCTTGGGAGGTGGTGGGACTTTTAAGAGTGGGGCCTGGTGGGTGGACTTCCAATCTCTGAAGAGGAGTCCTATGGGGGACTGTGAGGTCCTGGTCTCTTCCCTCTTTCTCTCTTTGCTTCCAGCCATGAAGCGAGTGGTTCTGTCCTGCCCACTGTCCCCTGTTGTGATGTGTTGTTCCACCACAGGCTCCAGAGTAATGAGGCCAACATGTCAGGGACCAGAGCCTGCAATTCTGTGAGCTTTTTCTAAACTGCTTTTCTGGAGTATTTTGTTACAGTGATGGAAAGCAGATGAACAGAGCTGCCCTGTGCTAGGTGCTGGGATGTCATGGTATGACCTGGGGTCGACCCTTATGGCTTCATGCTATTCCAGGATGCAGGTGGGACAGTAACCAACCATGAAGATGCATAAGATAATTACTACTTGCAATCAGTTCTCAGAAGAGATGGGAAAACTCTGTGCAGGATGATGCATGAATGCAACCCCAGCACTGAGGTATGCAAGAGGATCACAAGATCAAGTCCTATCTGAGCAATTTAGTGGGACTATGTATCAAAATTAAAAATAAAAAGGCTGGGGAATGTAGTTCAGTGGTAGAGCATTCCTGGGTTAACTCCTCATGACTCTTCCCACTACAGAAAGAAATGCAAAGATGTAGCAGGAGGATGTGCAGTATCTATTCTAAATGAGGTCGGCAGGGAAGGCCAGCCTGAAGGCTGCCTGGTGGAGGACCCAGCATGGGACAGCAGGAATGGAGCAGCCCAAGGACAGGAGCAGCAAGGGCAGGGCCCCTGAGAAGGACGAGAGCTCCATGGTCTCGAGAATGGAGAGAGGAATTGGTGTGTCTTGCAGCGCTGAACGATGGTGTCATGATACAAGAGCCACGAAAGAATTCACAGTGAGAGGACTAGGTAGAACCACAAGGTCCTCTTCTTCCAAGGGAGACAGCATGAAACACCAGGCTCACATCTCTAACATTGTGGAGCCTTTTTGTTCTGGTTTCCAAATCTCCTTACTCTGTGAAAAGTATGCAGCCTCTTGCTGTTCCAAGTGTGGTCTGAACCCAGCCACAGCAGTGTTGCCTGGCAATGTGCAGGCACGCAGAGCCCGGGAAGGCCCTCACCCTGTGGGTGCACCGAGTAAGCTCCCCAGATGGGCTGGTGCACTAGTCCATAAAGGTGACCGCAGGCAGAGTCACCTGGGGAGTCCTGTAAAATGTCCCCATTCAGTGCTCTGGATTCTGCACTGTGGAGATCGATTTGATGAGAGAAGTAAGTGTGGTTCTCCCTTCTAGGGCCCAGAGGTTTCCACTGGAAGGGAAGATGTTTCTTTGCTCTCCCCAGGGCTGGCAGAAGGCATATCTTGGGCCACTCTGTGGGGAAACACACATCTCACAGGCAGACCTGAGCATGCAGACTTGGGGTGATCTGCATCCCCCATTAGCAGTGTGGGTCTGGAAGAGCATTGAATGGTCCCATACCAGAGCTGAGGCCTAGAAGCCTTCACTTTAGGAGAGATTTGAAATCAAAGCCACTCCTAACACTTTTGCAACCCTCCCCTCCTGCTACCTTATCTTGGAAATTCAAGAACCTTTAACACAGCTAGTATTTACACACAGGAAAACAATTGCTGGACCAGAAGAGGTGCTCACCAGTTTCTGGGTGACTCCAGGGGGAGCCCACTCATAGGTGATGGTGTCAAAGGTAGGGTCTTTCCCAGTGGCAATGGGGTTGGTCATGATCATCCGGTTCCTCTTGTAAATACGGATGCCATCCCCTCCTTTCACCCGCGCAGTGAGGGTAGAGTACTTGGAGTCCATCAGCAGGCGGCCAATTTTCCGATCATCTTCCAGGTCAGAGGTCAGGCAGTGGTCTTCCTGGCTGCATTTGCATGATTTGCATATTTTCCTGGGGAGGGTTTGGGAGAGATAGGAACAAGTGAGCTCAACCTTCCAAGCGGGCTGCTGCCCAGGAGGCCTCTGCCCCTTTGAAAGCGAGTTTCCAGATTACCTTGGCTAACACAGGAAGCCAAAAAGAGACAAAATCGTAACCTGACACAAAAGGCCTCTGGGATCAAGAAACCTGTTTATCAGTATGTTTATCTATAAGGAATGCAAGATGTTAACGTTATTTGAGAAGTTAATGTTGCTGTGGCAAAGGCAAATTCATTCCTTACACAATTCTCTGAGCTAGAGCTTCAGCAGCCTGGGGCTTGAAACTAGCCCTCAACCTGCTTTTTTATAAATAAAATTTTATTGGAGCCCAGTCATGCTCATTCATTTACACACTGTCTATGGTTGTTTTGGGGCTAGAATGATAGAGTTGATAAATAGCCATCTGGCCCACAAAGCCTAAACTATCTGGCCCTTAACAAGAAATTTGCTGACCTATGCCCTAAATAAGTACTACCATTGGATCCCAAGATTCAAAGGCCTCAGAATTCCAGCAACCATTTTAAAGCAACCAAATGCTTTAAAATGCACACAGAATTGAGAACTCAGTGGGAATTTTTTCAAGAAATTAAAGGGCTCAGAAAGAAGGGAGCAAGTTGATAAAAGCCCTCCAGCTGGAGAGATGGATGTCGGCTAGAGAAGCTTTGCCAGGGGGCCGGAGAAGGAAATATATCTCAGGGAAAGTTCAAATTCACTTGAAAGGCTGATTCATCCCTCTGACAATTCAAAGCACAAAGTGTTTGGCTGCTTCGAGTCATGCTGTTAAGGTTTAGAAACCCAGAGTGCTCCACAGTGTGAGGGGAAGCTCTCCAGTCATTTCCAGCCTGTCACCAGGGGCCTGCTGCGCTGTGTCTTACATCTCGCAGGTCCTGCATCTCAAGAGCTTGTCAAGACCAACCGCAGGCACAAGGAAGGCCAGGCAAGGGGGGCCATGCCGCACTTGTAGTGTCGAAGCAGGTAAGGAAAACCCCGAGGGGGCTCCTTCTCTCCCATGCTTAGGAATAATCGGTTTGATCTCCTATTGCCAAGGCCAACTGTGGGGCTAGTGGAGGCCTCTCCAATGCCCTGAGTCAATGATTCCTCAGCCTAGATCACTGCCATCCCCCAGGAGGTACAGAGCAATATCCCAACATGTTTTTAATCACCTCATGGGTAGTGGAAGGTGCTCTTGGTGCTGTACAGTGCTCAGGACCCTGTGGTGCCCAGCACAGCCTCCTGCCATGGAGAACTTTCATACCCTAATATGAGGGTTGGGATGCTCTCACCTCCTTTGAAGAGAAGAAGCTCATTGCAACCTCCAAGCTTACTGGCAGGACAGGAGAAGAAGAGAAAAGCAGAAGGGAACCAGGTGTGATGGATGGCTGGGCCATGACAGATGTACATGTGATCTGGGGTGGTTCTGGCTAAGGCTGGGCCATGACAGATGTACGTGTGATCTGGGGTGGTTCTGGCCCAGGAAGCTCCACCACATGTTAACAGGCGACAAATAAATGAAGACTCAGCACCTCAGTGAGCTAGAGGAAGCCTCGAGCTAAGGAGGGCTAAACAGTCCTTTAGCATAAGGCTACTCCTTGTCTTTGATATGCTGACGGGCAATGCAGCATCTCAAATGTGTCTAAGTTCACATTCAGTGAGTGGCAATGTGAGAAATGTTAAAGCCCAGGATCTCAAGGATTCATTTCAGCACAACAGAGGAGAGACGGCTCTGAGGTGGGCACTGCAGGGCCAGTGTGAGAAGTCTTTCCTTTTCACCCTCCTGGGAAGAGGTCTCCTGTTGGGCAACTGGGGCTTTTTTTCATGATACACAATATCCTCTTGCCTCTCCCTTCAGTGAAGGAGGCAAAGATCCTTCTAGAGGATATAAAAGCAATAGCACCAGAAGTGGCAGGAAGGGGAAGATGGAGAAAAACCCAGCGTGGGAGGACACAGGGCAGCCTGGAGCCCTCCAGGTGCTGCCTGTCCTTCTGTCCTCTCTACACTTTCCATATATGGAACTCAATGAGCAAAATGCCCTGTGTTCTTCTGGTCAGTATGGAATCTCAGGATGCTACTGGAGATGCAGGGAATGCAAAACATCTTGAAATGGAAAATGTTAACAAACATAATATGTTCTTTGAGATTGCATCCACATTATTTCTTCCCTTATTCATGCTTTTCATGTCACCAGACACACTGCTGGGATTTTATAACTTAGACAGACATCCATCTCACTTCACCCAATCTTTTCCAGGGATCCAGACTGCTGGGAACACAGGACATTCCAAAAGAGCCTCAACAATATGAAAGTGGCCATGGCTGCAATCTTTGTCCACAGCCCAGAACTGGATTTTGTGCTCTGATGGTTGCCGAAGGGATTTTCCCATTAAACTAGGCTGGCTGGCACTATCACAGGCATCTAAGTTAGACAGGAATTAATATACAGCCAGAGAGGGACTGGGCTCTCAAGAAAGGTGGTGAAAAGTACAGACATCAGAATTGAGGCTGGAGGTACACCTGAAGGTGGCCAGGCCTCAAGACAGGGATGTAGTGGCCAGGCCTCCACACCTCCTTAGGGAAAAACAGCTGCTTAGAGTTATTCAGTAATTAGCACCACCTGGCCCAGGAAGTCCACACAGGCATCGGTTGCCCAGGTGGTATTCAAAGCATCTGGACCCATCCCTTCCTCAAAACACCTCCACGTTCCCTTGCCAGGTGACTCATTTCCCTATTTGACCAATATTAACTAAGCAGTTATATTTGTAGTCCTACAGGTTGATTACAGTTTGACCCATGTTATACTGACATAGTGACTCTGCTATATAAATTACCCCTGACAAAGAGCTTTGGTGGCAATCTCCTTGGTACCTCTCTTGTCCCTCGGGCACTGTCTCTCAATAAACCTTTCCTATACTTAACCTCTATTATTTGTTGAAATTCATTCTTCAGTTTCAGGGGACAAAAATTCATTACATCTGACATCTAACAGATTGGGAGTTATATTTCGTATGTATCAGTATGTGGGCCTTTTAAATAGCTTTCAAATGACTGGTGATATAAAAACTTGACCATGGCAGCGTTTGATAGTGTGTTCCACTAAGGCTTTGTGGTGTCTCTGTTTCAACAGGGACTGAACTGAAGTTCCTGTTAGCATTGTTGGAGCCAAAGACAACATTTGATATGTAGGACATATAAACTGCTCTCTGGAGAAATTCACTTGCTGTTCAAATCACTTGTAAGATGATAGGCTAATGTAAGGATTAAAAACTTGCTAAGAAACAGAACAGGGCGAAAGTTGTTCCATGTATAAATAAGCAGAAAACTGGACAAAGTATATGAAATGACCATTTTTCAGAAGTTGGCAAACAGGCAGCTCAGGACTGTGTTCCTAACAAAAGGGGAATATTCAACTAATTCGGTGGGTGCATTTAGGGAACAATTCCTTTCCCAGGAAATTTACAAGACCTCCTTGCTGTCTTGAAAGAGCTCAAGAGGAATCAACAATATCTGAAACCCTGGAAAGAGGATTCAAGACCAACAGAGTTTAAATGGTAGGTAAGTGGACCGCCTTCCACGCCAGAAAGAGATCAAATGGTACAAATACAAGTACAGGGAATTCTTGTTCAGGGTGTTTTATAGTTGTAGGAGGAAAATTTGCACTGGGTGGGTCAAGTAAGCTTGAAGGTCCCTTCTTTTGAGAAGACCGTGTGAGCTCCTTTGAGGTTGAAGACTTTCAAGGAATAGAGTTAAAGAACAGTCTCCTGCTTTAAAAGCTCACAGCCCATCACACTCCAGAATGGTGAAGATCATGGGAATGTGTTTCATACAGATTGGAGTTCAAGTCCTGCCATTTAGTAACTGTCTCCCTGTTACCCACTCTGAGCATCTTGATCTATAAAATGGAGATACTAATAACCATATTGCTTAGGGTTATTTCAATACAGGAGATGTCACTCAGCTTGAGTGACGTTTTCATATTTACCATTTCACAATGGAAGTCAGCATCTTGGAGAAAATAGGTCTGAACTTTGACCCCCTATGCAGTGCCCAAAGGACATAATGGCACTGACAAAATAAGACCCTCCATTTGCCTCAGTGCTCCAGAGCCTGGCCTCCCTCTCCCAGGGTGGCAGGGCAGTCACCCAGGCTATGCCCTGAACAACTCCAGTGGGCACCCCACATAAAACCCACAGCAAACGTTGCTGGGCTTGGTGTGGGAGCTTCCACCTTCAAACAGTTTACAGAAGTACTGAATTCTGCCTTTAGATCTGTGCTCCCCAATACCTCTTCTGAGCTGGGCCCAGCATGAGAGCTCTTGCTCCTCAGCTGCCCCTTCCAGTGATGCATGCATGCTACGCAGTCCCAACAAGGAAATCTCCAGGGTCCCCACAAGGTCAGCCAGAAAATGACAGCAGGTAGAGCCCACCCCTACACACACACACACTCACACTCACACTCACACTCACACTCATCCGTTACCTCCACGAATGTGGCTCGAAGCCTGAACACGTCCCCTTGCATCTCAAGCAAGCCACACATCTTGCTGACTGCTGCTGACCCAGGGACATCTGGAAAAGGAGAGAGAAAAAAGGGTGTTTTCCTTTCAAAGTCTGGGACCAGGAACGCTTGACCTCTGAATGTCTTGGCATACCAGCAGAGGAACTGTGTAGGGTTCAAAGGACAGAGATAAATAAGCTATCACTAACTGTTTACCAGGAGCAGAAAGGACTGCGGAAATAGGCTCATACAACATTAAATGCAGAAGGGTGGGGTCCTTTCCACCAAAAACACAACTGGAGCTCGTCTCCAGGCTCTTAGAACACCGAGGCTGGTCGGAAAGACTCTGCTTCAAGGGTCCAGTCCTCCCCTCTGTACTGTGCCCCGTCACTCCTTATTTCCCTGTCACAGGAATGGAATCTTCCAATGAGTGTCTCCTCTTCATTCAGTTCTGATTTATTGAGAGCATGTAATTAAGCCAAAACTACAGGCACAAACAAATGTGCATGCTGCCAAATGTCTATGGCTCAGGGCAAAACTTAAATATTTGGCTAACAAACTGAAAATCTCCTGAGCATTCAGAAATCTCCTTTGGAAGGAGAACAGTACACATGACAGGTCTGACTATTCGTTACCACCCCAAGGTAACAAAGTGCAGTTGGCAGCTGCTGCTCTGTTTAGACCCAAAAGGCTCTCAAATAAGGCCTTCAAATGTGTCTTCCCAGAAACTTGCCAAAAATGCAGGCCCTCCTGCCCTACCCCATCCCTCTGAGCCAGAATTTGTATGTTAACTGGATTCCTGGGAGGTGTGTGGTACATTAAAATTGAAGATGTGCTAGTCTGGCCATCTGTGCTGACCTGTGGACTGAGAAATGCCTAACTCTCCCTGGCAGGGTGGGTGGAAAAGACCTGGTTGTCAAGGACACATCTATCACGCTCTTAGCAAAAGCAGGGCATGGTCAGTTCATAACATAATGGGAGAAGCTGCTCGCTGAACAAATGCATTGAATCTCTTCCTTCAGCATCCACTACATGGCAGGTACAGGGATCTAAGAACAGGTGGTCCCAGAGGAACTCCAGCTAGGCCAGAGGTCAGAGAGTAGGCAATAACTAATCACCAGATTTGGCAGTGCAGAGGGCAGAGGAAGGGAAACTGCACATTATGCAAGAATAAGGCATGGACTTCAGGGCCTAACACACTTTGACTGCAAATCTAGCTTTTTGGTTGTATATTTGCAACTTATTGGTTGCATAGTCCTTAACAAACTGAGCCTCAGTTTTCCTACCTACCAAATGGGTACAGAGACAATATATGCAAAATGCCAGACCGCATTAGGCACAGAAAATAACTATTATTTTGGTGGTAGACTTCAGAAGCACAGAGGAAGGTATTAATAAGCCCTATGGGAAGTGCAGGAAGGCTTTTAGAGGAGGGGAATTGACCAGGGCAGTAACAGGCAGAGTAAGACAGTGAGTGTGGGCCAAAGGGTGAAAAGACATGGTAACAGGATGAGGTAATGAGTGTACACTCTGGGGGACATTACTAGTTTACTGTTTGCTTAGAAGGGAAAAATTAAATAAGGAAAGGTCCTCCTCATTGCCAATGTTAGAATTAAAAGTGAGACATAAGGAGAAACTGTTCTCCACCATGGTAGCCCTGTTCTATACCCCTGATCTTGCCATAATATCCCGCTCCACACCTCCTGCTTGTTAGCTGCTTTTATACCACATCTCCACACTCTCACAGCTCTAGGGAGCAAGGGCTACACTGCCCACACTTGAAGGGAAGCATGTTTGTGTCCTAGGCTGCCCAGTACTACATCTGGGCTAAACGGGAGAATTAAAGCAACTCTCACTAACTCTCCATCCCACACTGGGCCTTTTCATTCACAAGTAAAACTGTTCCCTTGGGCTCTTGGCATACAATGCTGTTCTCTTCTGTACCTTTTTGATGCTTTAAATTCTACTAGTTGGAATACAGTGCTCTTTCCACGCTGAGTACTTGATTGATTCTAAGTTGATTTTGGAAGGTACATAATTTACGAACAAGGCCTCATTGTTGGGGTATTTTGGATACACCCGGAGGCCTGGAAGCACAAAGCTGTGCAGAGAGCATGTCGTAAGTGCTACAGCACCCGGCAAGCCCGGGCACTATTGTTTGTCTAAGGAGAGGCTGATTTAGCTGTCATCCTACAGGGAATTAGCTCTGACGCTTGGCTGCAGAGCCACACTGTCTTGCATCTGCTGGCTCTGGTCTGGTTCAGGCACAGTGATGTAAAGCAGAGCGGACCGCAGAGTGTCGGCCTGCACTGGGCCCGCCTCTTGGTGCCAACACTGGCCTGCACCACCGTGCAACTGGGAGCAAGTCATTTCTTCATGCAGCCTAAGTGTCTCCCTTTTAAAATGAGAACGCTGCCCTGGATTGAGATCATCCAAATTGTGTTCTGCAGGATGCGCATGTTTTGGC
>PVIC010005999.1:28373-55780 GCA_004025085.1 Thryonomys swinderianus | reverse complement strand
GGAGCTGTGCAGTGAGGAGTCAGACATAGAGGTAACTCATAAGCTCAAAGTATCCAGTATAGAATCTAACAAACCTTTTTTGTCTTATTTACTATGTTTAATACTGATATTGGCATTTATTGTATTATGGTAACAAACATGATGTGATTGTTCTGCTCAAATACCTACCATGATGTGTCAGGAGTGAGAACTCTCAAGGGTTATTACAGATTCAAGGAGGACCCCCCCAGGAAAGTGCTGCTTCCAAGGGGCCCCAGATAATAGAAAGAGACCTGCAACAAACATTGTCCTGGAACTTGAAAATTCATGGTTCTTCCTGTTCCTCTTTACAAACTATCACCTCTGCCCTGGGAAAATAAAAATTAGTGATAAGGAAAAGCCACCGAATGTTTTTCACTCATTTGTTTATTCAAGAGTCAAAGCTATTTCTTGAGGGACTACAAAAATTGTTAGGGGTGACAGAAACATGAAGGTTTTAGAATCAAGATTTAGGGTCATTAGTTTAATTAAATAGTAGAATAAAAGAAATAAAAATGCAGCTCATGTGACCCCTCAAGAGGGCATTTTTGGAAGTCATCAAGGATAGCAGTTATGATTTAACAGGTTAGAGAAAGTTAACATTCCGGGAGAAGGTATGAAGACAGGCCCAAGCACAGGTGTGTACCCATCACACCCAGACTCAGCCACCCAGAGTGAAGTGTTCTAACTGGCAAGGCCAAAATAGAAGCACAAAACTGGGTTACATTTCCAGTGTCAGCATCAGGATAAGGCACCACGTATTTAATTTTCATATAAAATTCTCTAAAGCAAACTGAGGTAGAAGAGGAATACTTAGGCAGGACTGAGAATATTCAAAAAACAAGATGAAATGAGAAAAAATCAGTTTAAACAACCCTATATAAGATAAACAAATAGATAAAATTATGACTTATTATGAAAAAGAAATATTTCTCTCTTTTTCTTTCTTTACTTCTTTCCTTCTTTCTTTCTTTCTTTCTTTCTTTCTTTCTTTCTTTCTTTCTTTCTTTCTTTCTTTCTTTCTTTCTTTCTTTCTTTCTTTTTCTTTCTTTCGAGACAGGGCATCACTACGCAATTCATACTATCCTTGAACTCACTATGTAGCTTGAGCTAGCTTCAAACTCAGAACAGTCCTGGCTCAGTCTCCCAAATGCTGAGATTACAAGTGAGGACCACCCCACCTAGGTTGGAAACTAAACGAAAAGTGTTTCAACTAGAAAACAAACAGATATTAATAATTTCTGATGATATATAGAGGTTAAGTGCCATTGTATTTGGTCACTTCAAGAAAAACCATTAAAAAGCATAATTATATATCTCTAAATAGATAATGAACTACAAAAGCATATAATATTTATCAAGCATTTGGTAAGTGCCCAGCCAGCATTGGGCCAAACATGCTGATTTCACAACTGCATTGACTGGCTATTCACTGTGACCCACTGGCTATTCTGTCCCATTCCTCCTTTACAGACACAGTGAAGGCCAGTGTAAATAACCTTCGTATTATCACGCCTATCCGTGAGTTGAAACCAGGTTTGAATTCAGTCTTTGCACTTAAACTACTCTGCAGAGTGAAATTATTTTTATTTTTGGCCATCTGTTCATATGGAAACCTTTTCATTAATGATCTAACATTTTAAATCTCATCTATCTTCCATTTGACTGACTGTGCAGCTGGAATTATCCCAAAAATAGAGGCAGAGGAGTTATATCAACGGACAGCCCCAAACCAGCTTGAGATGGGGCCCGTGAGGATTGAAAAGAAAAAATGCATTAAAGGATGCATTTTGTGAGCTATTTAATATGACCTTGATTATTATACTAGACTACATTTTAATTTTATTACAAGAGCCCATATTTTTGTGCCACACAGTAGTCAAGTGAGTTGTACAATGTGCATAATGTATCTTTAAATACATTCTCCAGTACTGCAGAATGGCCAGATCTGATCTGAGAAATGGTAGAACAGCTCAGGTGTCTGACTGTCATTGTGTGGCAAAACAGCACCAGGATCAAACAGCCTCACCTCAGCATAACCATACCTGGTTTGAAACTCGCTTCCATTCATCTTCACATGACTGAAACTTTCATCACAAAGGTTCACTTGTGAAACAGAATATTTCAGGCTCCAGTAAACAAAATAATGGTGTACCTTATAATCAGTGTCCCTGAGATGCAGTGAAATATGAAAGAAACTATCATATAGAATCCCTAAATATTGAATGAATTAATGTATGCATTATTATACAATTATTATTACACATGCAATTATACATACAATTTACCAACTTAAAGAATATAATACAAGAAGCAAACTTCTGTGAGTTTTTTTCCAAAGAAGGAAGCGGGAGATAGAAGTGCCTTGAGCTGAACTTCATGCCAGGAAATGGTACAGTGTCCAACTTACATTAATTAAGTCAAGAAATGTTTATTGATTGTGGCGTCTTCTGGGTAAGATGGTGGAAAGAAGTTCCCCTCCTACGCCCCACTGCAAATGAGCAGAGTGTGGGGTAGAACAGAGAAAACATCATCTCAGGGAAGAAAGAGCTCAGGAATCAGGAACGTGGTGAAAAGCTAAAATACAGAGAGAAAAGGCAAAGACAGACCAGAGAAAACAGGGAAGGGATCTACTCCGTGCACCAGACACAGCTCCCTGAGAAGAAAAGACGATTCTGTAAGCACAAGGTGAGCTCAGAGAGAGAGAGAGAGAGAGCCGGCTGCCCCTGTGACAAGCAGCAGCCCTACCGGAAGCCCGTACTTGTTTCTTGTCGTCCATCTACTAAAGGGCTGCAGTCTGGAAATAGCCCTCCGGCGGGACATACGTCAGAGCGTTACGGCCAGCAGCCGTCTGGAGAGCGGGCTTCTCTGGGGACCGAGCTTCTGTGGTCCTCAGAAGTCGTGGAACCACCATGCCTGGTCTCCGAGGGGGAAAGAGTCGAGGAGGCAGTCCTGGGGCAGGAAGCGGGGTTCAGAGGCCTGGGTTGAGGGAGCAGCGAGCGCGTGGCCCCCGAGGTCGCCCGACTGGGCGCTGAGGCCTGTGGCCCGGGCGCGGCCCTGCGCGAGGTTTTCTGAGCGCCAAGCCCGGCTCTTCGGCTCCGTCCTCCCTTCCGCCGGCCGCGCGGCCCTGGGGGCTCTGTGCCTCTCTCGCCCCCGCCAGAGCGGTCCTCTGGACACTTGCCATCCCCAGGGCCCGGAGCGGGACCCGCGAGCGAACGTGACGCCTAAGTGACGCACGTTCCTCCACACCAGCCGGGCCCGCGCGGCTCCGGGTGCGCGGAGGGGAAGAGCCGTGAGCAGAGCCCCACAGACGCGGCCCTCGCGGGCCCCGACGCTGAGGCCGGCTCTCGCCGCCCCGCGTTCTCCGGGGGACTAACGCGCTCCCGGGGAGCCCGCGGGCCGAGCGCTTCCCCAGGGGCTCGGCCTCCGCCTCGCACCAGCCCGCGGGAGACAGAGCGCCCGCTTTCCTGAGGCTCCGGCGGGGCTGCTGGAACCGCGCACTCCCCGCCGGCGGGTTTCGGGGGCGCGGGCCCCAGAAGGGAGTGTTACCCGCGCGCGCTGCAGCACGGAGGAGAACTCGAGCTCATTTACCTTTCTTTTCTCTTCTTTGCTCTGATTGTTGTTTCTTCTTTCCCTAATCTTAGTTACAACATATAATTCTTTTTTCTTTTTTATAAATTTAATTCTTTATTGGTACAATTTATATACATACCAAAATCATGTATAACATTGGGGAATTTGTACCAGTATATGACACAAGTTAATTCTCATTTTTACCCATATCCCTACCCACCCCCCCTCCTCCCCCCTTTATACATGCTCTTTTATTTTCTTTCTGTAACATATTTATTCCTTCCCCTCATCACATTCCCACACCAAGTTTCCTATAGAGATATTCCACTCTATAAAAGCTGTCATACTTTCTAAAGCTCATTTGCATCTACATGCCAAAGATCCGGTAATGGTCTATCTGTGATCTATTGATTTCACTTATTAGTATATCCTCCAAGTGTCTCCATTTGCACCTAAAGGGATCGATCTTGTCATTCTTTATGGCAGAGTAATACTCCATTTTATTAAAAAAAAACACATCTTCTTTATCCGAGATCAGACGAGATCGGGCGCATTCAGGGTGGTATGGCCATAGACTTCTTTATCCACTCTCCAGTTGATGGACATTTGGGTTGTTTCCAAGATTGAGCTATCATGAACTGAGCTGCTGTGAACAAGGGTGTACATCTGTCTTTCTAATGTGAGTTTTTAAATTCTTTTGGGTATATTCCTAGCAGGGGTACAGCAGGGTCAAATGGAACCCCTAGTCCTAGTTTTCTGAGAAATCTCCACACAGATCTCCACAATGGTTGCACAAGTCTGCAATCCCACCAACAGTGGAGAAGGGTTCCTTTCTCCCCACAGCCTCGCCAGCATTTATCATTGCTTGATTTTTGTGATCACGGCCATTCTTTGTGGAGTGAGATGAAATCTCATACAACATGTAATTCTTTAACTGCTTTTTAAATCTTTCTCTCTTTTGTTCTCTTTCTCATTTTTATCGTTGCTATTCATGGTATCATTTTGGCTTTAATCAGTTTTTCTTGTATTCAGATAGCTGGTTTGTCTTGGTGTCATTACTGCAGTTTATTTCCTCATCTTGAGAGGGTCTGGGAATCAATAACTCCAAGAAGAAGAGGCTCCCCACTGAACATGACCTTCATGTAGAAGGGGAGAAAAGCCATCCGCCTAGACAGGCAAATCTCAAAATACAAGCACGAGATATATGAAAAAACAAGGCATCCTGACTCGGACAGAGGTTTATAACTCTTCAGTAACTGAAGGTAAAGATCTCAAAATAGATTAGCTGCCAAGAAAAGAATTTAAAAGATTGATTTTTAAAGTAATCAAAGGCGACAAAGAAGATACAAGTAAACAGCAGAATGAGTTGTGAAGACAACTGAGTCTTTGGAAGAACAGTTCAAAAAGAGTAGATATTCTGAACAAGAACCAAAGAGAAAATGGTAGGAGCACAAAATAAGGACAGAATATTGAAAAAGGTGAGAGAAAAATTCCAAGTCACTGTAAAAACATACCCAAAAGAATTTCTCAGTAGAAACTCTAAAGTCCAGGGAGGGCATGGAATAATGTATTTCAAGTTCTTAAAGAAAATAGCTGCCAACCCAGGCTACTATGGCGGGAAAATTCTTCTTCTTCAAATAGAAGGAGAAATGAAGATCTTCCAAGATAAGCATAAAGTCCTTATAATTTGTAACATCTAACTCAGCGCTGAAGAAGGTATTTAAAGGAATCCTAAGGATTCCTTCCTTCCCAGGAAGAAAGACACTTATAAACTTAATTCAGCAACACATTAAGAGAGTCATGCACTTTGATTGAGATGATTTCTTTTTTGTAATCCAAGCATGTTCCATATTATATAATTCTAAAATCATAGTACACTATATAAATAAAAGATGAAATCATCTATCTCCAAAGATGTAGAAAAAAGCCTTTGAAAAATTTAGTTTCCTTTATAATAAAACTAAAGAAACTAAGTGTAGCAGTATCTTATATCAACACACTATGTATGGAAAAAAGCTCATCAACACCAAATTGTATAGAGAATAACTGGAAGGATTTCCTCTAAAATCAGGAATGAGAGAAAGATGTCTATTTCCACCATTTCTTTTCGTACAATTTTTGCATTTTTTTCCCAGAGCAACTAAGCAACAGATAGAAATAAAATGCAAATAAGAAAGAAGCTAGATTATCATTATTTTCATATGAAATTGCTCTACAAAAGAATTTAGAGCTGATAAATTCAAGAGTGTAGCAGAATAAAAATCAATATAAAACAATAGCTCATTTACATATCAATAATGAACTTGCTGAGAAAGAAATCAGAAAAAAATACTGTTCACAAGAGCTTCAAAAAAGAAATATACTATTTAAGAATCAACCTATCAAAGGAAATAAAATATTTCTACAAGGAAAATTATAGAACACCAATTGATGAGATTGGAGAAAACAAATAATAGAAAGAGCACCCATGACAGAGCAAGAAAAATTAATATTATTAAAATAACCACATTATCAAAAGAAATCTACAAATTGAACATAATCCCCATCAAAATATCAGTTTTGTGACATTCTTCACAGAACTAGATAAAATTAATGCTAAAATTCATAAGGAGACAAATAGGAGATTGAGCAACAAAACCAAACCTGGAGCAGTTCTGTGTGAACCACAATGTCTGGCTTCAAAATATGACAGAGCCACAGAAATAAAAACAGCATGGTACTAGCAGAATAGGCACATAGAAGGAGTAGAACAACTACCACCATCTGACTGTTGACAGTGAACCACAAAACATATGTGGGAGAAAAGAAAAAGACTTTAATAAATGTTGATAGAAAAATTGGTTATCCATATACAGATTGAAACTAGATCCCAGTCTCTCACTTGCATGATTAGCAATGCAAAACGGACTAGAGAACAAAGTACACAAGACCTGAACCTTTGACACTCTTAGAACAATAGGTTAAACACTTCAAAATGCATGAACAAGTAGGAACTTTCTGAAGAGTACTCTTGTATCTCAGGAACTAATAGCAAGAATCAGCAAAGGACCCTCCTGATTTTAAAAATTCTGCACTGCAAAAGAAACAAGATAGTGAAGAGATGGCTTATAAATGATACCCAATCTTTTAGTGAGTATTTACATCCAGATCTTCAAAGCTCTTTGAACACTAAATGCTAATTAAAAACAAACCAATCAAAATTAGGTCAATTATCTTAACAGACACTTATGCAGAGTAAAAATGGCCAGTAGGTATATGAAAAAAATCTTTAGCCATCTGAAAATTAAAATCAAAACTACACTGAGATTCCATCCCCATCCCAGTCTGAATACTTACCATCAAGAGTCTAAAAACCAACTAATGCAGGATAGGATGCAGGGAAAGCTTATAAATATTGGTAGGAATGTAATTTCGTTCAGCCACTGTCACAATCAACATGGAGGTGCCTCAGAAAACTAAAAGTGGAAGTACTTTATGGCTCAGCTATACTATTTCTTGGCAAATACCAAAAAAGAATTAAAAGGAGTATACTATAAAATGTCTGTGTTTTATAACAGCCAACCTGTAAAATCAGTCTATATGCCTGTTAATGATGAATAGATAAAAAGTGTATTTGGGCTGGAGGGTTAGCTCAGTGGTTCTGGCACCTGCCTCGCAAGGTCAAGGTCCTGAGTTCGATCCCGGTAACCACATACAATGCTGGGCGTGGAGACTCACGCTCACCAGCCATCGATACCACATACCACAGTGCTGGGCGTGGTGGCTCACGCCTGTCATCCCAGTACTCGGGAGGCAGAGGCAGGAGGATTGCTGAGTTTGAGGCTTGCCTGGGCTACATAGTGAGCTCAGAGCCAGCCTGAACTACAAAGCGAGACCCTGTCTCAAAAAAAAAAAAAAGTGTAGTATATGTTCGCAATAAAATATTAAGCCATAAAAAGAAGAGATTTTGTCAATTTCCAGAAAATGGATGGGACTGTAGATCATTATGCTAGGTGAGATAAGCCAGGCTCAGGAAGACAAATATCACTGTTTTCAGGAACGTGAGAAACCTAACAAGCAAAGATGGTAGGAAACTTAAAGGCATACAGTCAGGAGAGGGGGAAGGTAAAGGGGAAGAGGAGCAAAGATAATGAGGGAAACACACGTGATCAGAATCTCTTACATCATGTGCAAAAATGCCACACAGAAAGCGAATGTTTCATAAAATGCATTTGTACCAATAAACATGCATACATGTGAATGTGTGTAAAATATTTAACACTCCTGAATTAGATGATATTCTTCAAGATACTAGAGATTCAGTAGTGGCTGACGATTTTTTTTTCCCAGAAGACTTTAAAAATTTGCAAAAGAGATAGGAGTTGACTAAATAACACATTTAAGAGTGAGAATTTTATTTTTGATAGGTAGCACAGAAAAGAGTCACTAAGGTGCTGCCAAGCTAGGGCCCGGGGATGCGGCCTACCCAGGCTAATCCGCGGACGGCGTCAGAGGAGGGAGAGCTCAGGGGAGATGAGAAGAGCAGACGGGAGTGCGCGGGAGACACGGCGGGAGGAGCATCGTGGCCAGAATGAACACTGCGTGCAAAGCTCCAGGCCGGACCGGGAGCGCCACAGACGAGGGGAGAGGGGAACCCTCAGCCTGAGAGAGAGGAGATCATACAGCAGCGAGGCGGGAGCTGGCTCTGGAAGGAGTGTACAGAAAGGATGGAGCAGTGTTGCCCTTGTAATTCCGCAAAGAGCAAGTAAGGCGAGAGAGGGGCGCCCGCCGCCGCTTCCTCAAAGGACTTTTCACTGTTCAGAACCTTCCTCCCACGGGGCCCTCTCCTTCCTTAGGCCGCCCCGACACACCTCGCCGAGGAGAAGTGAAAGTAGCATTGTGGAGATCCGTGTGGAAATTTCTCAGAAAACTAGGACTAGGGGTTCCATTTGACCCGGCTATCCCCCTGCTAGGAATATACCCAAAAGAATTTTAAAAATCACATTGGAAAGACAGTTCGTGATAGCTCAATCTTGGAAACAACCCAAATGTCCTTCAACTGGAGAGTGGATAAAGAAGATGTATTTTTTTTATAAAATGGAGTATTACTATGCCATAAAGAATGACAAGATCGATCCATTTAGGTGCAAATGGAGACACCTGGAGGATATACTAATAAGTGAAATCAATAGATCACAGATAGACAATTTCCAGATCTTCTCTTTGGCATGAACACCTGTAGATGCAAATGAGCTCTAGAAAGTATGACAGCTTTTATAGGGTGGAACATTTCTATAGGAAACTTGGTGTGGGAATGTGATGAGGGGAAGGAATAAATATGATACAGAAAGAAAATAAAAGAGCATGTATAAAGGGGGTGAGGAGATGTGGGTGGGTAGGGATATGGGTAAAAATGAGAATTAACTTGTGTCATATACTGGTACAAATTCCCCAATGTTATACGCGATTTTGAGATGTGTATAAATTGTACCAATAAAGAATTCAATTAAAAAATGGCATGGAAAGTAGCACGCTTGCCAACAGCAACAGCACGTGGTTTTTACTCCTGCTAATAATTTCGTGAAATGTGACGGAAATATTCCAACCCAAGCCGAGGCCTCGTCCTTCCGCCCCGGAGCGTGGCTGTGAGGGGTTCTCGTCCCGCTCTTTGAGCTCCTGCCTCTTCTCAGGGCTCCGCCGTGTCCGCAGCAGCTCCCTGGGCCTCCTCGCTGCCTACGGATTCTTTCTCTCGCAGGCGCGCTACAGATAGAATTCGAAGTCTCCTCCTGAGAGAGCAGCACACGGGAGGGATGCGGAGCGGAAACATTCATCATCAGGAAAGCCTTACGGAAAAAGGTCTGAAAGAGAATCAGTGTTATTCTTCATTATGACGTTTTAAGGAATAAAGGAAAGAGAGGAGAATAGGAAGGGAGAGAAGACAGGAATCTGATTATATAAATGCGCGGTAAATTAACATCGTATTTGTGAACGCACGTATATAGCTTTTCAGTGTTAATCGGACTGATTTTTGTTGAAGTGGTTGAGGAAAAAGGTGACAGACAGGTCAGTGCTTCCCCTCAGGTCTCCCAGGAGAGAGCTGCCGAACGGATAGAAGTGAGGACTCGGGGGGTGATAGCCCAAGTATGACTGAGTTATATGTCTGTGCCCATAATCTCTATTATGTAACATGGATGTGTACCCTCAAATATTCTAAGATAATTGAATACATTATTGTGGTTAAAAGGACATAGAACGGTACTCCTGAAAGAGGAAGGCCTATACAGTATCTTTTTCCATTCTTATTATTTAACCAGATGTGTTGGTGATTCAACAAGTGCGTCTTCTTTTTATATATACATATATACTTGTGGGTTATTTTATTTTTCTAACACAGACTTCCATTCTAATTAAATGAATCAATGAGAGCAAATTATTCAGTTAGTGTGTCTTGATTTAGGAGCGCTATGTTCACAAATGTTAAATACAAATTGCCAGGTTAAACATTTTAGTGACATGGCATCACTGAACCTCGTCATTTAAAACACACACTAGGTCTGAGGTGGTGGCATTATACCCAGTACAATTCACAGCTTCTCCAGGACCTGGAGTCATTGCACCTAGAAAACAACAACATATCAAATAGAAAAGAAAAGGAAGATCTGGAAATCAAGAAAGAGCCACAGAGCAACGTAGAAATCACGGAGACGCTGAAGTCATTGCGTGTCAATCACGCAATCAGCGACCGTTTCCCGCGCTGCGTCCCTGTCCTCCCAGCGTCCCGGAGCGCAGCTCCTCTCACCCACAGCAGACGCCAAACACCCGGGGTCAAGGGTAGCGGCGCGTTTACCTCTCATGACCACCGCAGGGTGGGACAGACACAGCGATGTCCCACTGAGTGTTGGTAGGTTGTGGAGGCTACTTCATCGTGTGGATCTGTACGGACAAACGCTCTCACACGCTTGGCTGTACTTGCTCGGATCCGTGACATAGTCCCGGTTCTCTCACTTCTTCAGGACACCTGCGGTAGAGACAGACATTTTAGCTGTTCGCTGAATGTTAATTGAACAAATGAGTAAATGGATTAAATTAAGTTCCAGCTGCACCGATGTAGCCGCAGGCTTTGTATATAAATGACAGAGTTAAACAATTGGTACATTGAGAAGTAAATGGTCTTCACTAGAGATAGGTTTCTTTCCCCCATTATGTCAAAACAAGGAAACGCAGACTTACACTACAGTTTGCCAGTATTTCCTTCAGAATCAGCTTCTACGATGCTTTTCAGATGCGTGTGAAACCTGTTAAGAGCGGCAATCTGGAGCATGTTGGTTTATGCCTGTAGCCCCCGAACCTGAGGGGGGTGAAGGCAGGAGGATCGCAAGGTTCATTCTCACCCGGAACACTTAGTGAGGCTCTGTCTCAAATTTGTTTTTTAAATGTGAAATCTGAGTGATTTAGCTCAGTGGTAGAAAGCCCGTGACCTCAGGTTTAGTCTCCAGTACTGGAAATGGAAGAGCCAGGAGATCCTTCTATTACCTGAACATAGTTAAATTGTGGATTATATTATAGTCAAAACTAAAGTACTCAGGGGTTTGTGTAGCCTAGAACATGAGCAATGCTTTGTCGTCAGTGAGGGAGTGCATATTTCACATCAGTGTTTATTTCCTATTTTAAATGCATTCTTTTATTTAATTAACACAAATTAATTGTATGAATCATGGAGATTCATTCTAATGGAGATTATATACATACATACATACATACATACATACATACATACATACATACACACACTGTATAGGGCTCATATCCATTCACCCTTCACCTCTCCCTCCACCTGGCACTTTTAATTACTGTTTTCCTTTCATGTTTTCTTATTTTCTTTTTCACATAAGAAAGAGAACATGTAACACTTGTATTTCTGTGCATGGTTTATTTTGCTTAATAAGACATCCTGCAATCCCAACCCTTTTGTGGTAAATGATCGGACTTCCTATTTGTACATGGCTGCGTGATACTTCACTGTGCAGAGCCGCCAGCTTCTCTGCTTCTGGATATCTGTCAGTGGGGCTGAGGCTGGTCTCATGCACTAGCTGTTGTAAGTCAGTTCGCAGTACACACGGGCATGCAGATATCTGTCTGGTGTGCTCGCTTCTTTGCATTTTAGTATATGCGCAGGAGACGTGGACCAGTTGAATTGCACGGCAGGCCTATTTTTGTTTTTTGAGAAATCTTTATGCTGTTCCTCATGATGGTTGTACTAGTTTACACTTCTACCAGTGCTATATGAGTGTCTTTTTCTCCAGATCCTCATCCACTGCTTCTATTTTTGTTTCCTGACAATATTCCATTTGAGATGATATTTCACTGTAGTTTCAATTTGTATTTCCCAGATGGGTAATAATATTGAGCTATTTTGATATATGTGTTGGGCGTTTGTATTTCTTCTTTTGAGAAGTGTCTTTTATGAGGACCGTTTGCCTCTCTTTTACATTGGGCTACTTGATTGTTTTATTTTGTTTTGCTTTTGTATTTCTCATTCTTTTAGTTTTGCTAACGTTTATCAAGATATTTTAATTTAGACCTTGGTATAGGTCTTTCAAAATTTATTAATTCATACTACCATGAAAATGCCTATTTCTATTTTTCTTTTCAGAAAATATTCAAAGTCAGAAAGATATTGAAGCTAAATAGATACTTACATCTACTTGAAAAGAAATGATGGTAAAAGTCTAAGCAGAATTTATTTCAGCTTGTTTACTAGAATTTGTTCAAGTCTTAGTCTGTCCCAGCACCCTGATTAAGAGCAGCCAGACACGACCCAGGGCCCAACATTATCTAGTCAGGTTCTACAAAACACTTTGCCCCTCAGCAGTAACCAAACAAACCTCTAAATTTTGTCTGCACTCTTTCTCTTTTCTCAACCACCATCTTCTGAGGAACCAAAGCCATTGGATGCAAGAATAGCATGGGAATACTTTCAGTGACTACTCCAAGCCCTACTGTGTTTCAGATAAGGACTGATCGATCAGCTTAGGTTACTGGAAAGAAGACTCGTGGTAGTAGAGCTACAGTCAGGACTGAGACTGACAGGGAGGCCAGTGGCTTCATCACCTGCAGGAGACCTTGAGTGCAAGTCCCAGAGGCTTCGATGTCCTTCCTCACCAAGCCAGCCGGTCGGAGCAGCCTAAGCGAGGAAGCAAGACCTGAGGAGTCGCCCACTCCTCGAGAAAGCCCCCAAGACAGCCAGAGGATAACCACTAAAACTTACTTTATTTTGATGTCACAATGAAATGTTAAAATTGTGATTTAAAAAAGCAAAAAGTAAATTGTAGACAGGGACTGAAAATAAGTTTCATAAAGCAATGCTGAAGTGGGGAAAAATGCCACTCAAAAGTACTCATTCTTGCATAGGAGATCATGTTTGGTAAAGACAATTAGAGGTAAAAAGTGAAAGCTTCATTCTCACTTTTTTTATGAAAAGCAAGCTGTAAACAAATCTATTTCAAGGGAGAAGGCTGTAGCCGTTTTCTTTATGACTCTTCAAACAAGCTTCTTCCCCAAAATTATTTAGACATGAGTTATTTCTCTAGCACAATCAGGCCCTGCCTTGAGAAAAATTTAATTAAAAAGGTTTTCTAGAAATATATCAGGATTTTTTTGGTTTTGTGGGGGTTACTTTTTGGAGAGTGGTCTAGAGAGAAAGAAATACAGTCAGCAATGAATGAGGCAGAGAAAGGGAAAGAAGTTCTCAACACTCCAGCCCTTGAAGAATTATTGTAATTTCTGACTCAGTCAAAGTATTAAGCAGAAGAAAATATATAAAATATATAACCAGGGTAAAGAGAGATTCCAACATGCATTTTGAAAGAAGGAAAATTAATCCAGACTGTATGCTCTGTGTACTTAAGAATAAAGCCTTATTCCACTAAATATTCCCCTGAACAGTGCTTAAACAAGAAAAGACAGAATCCAGATCTAAAGGTCCTGTGATCTTTTCAGGATTAAGATTTTTCCATTTATTTTTTTACATGGATAAATTTTAAAATTAGAAAGTATGGGGGTAGAAGAGTAAGAAAAATACAACTACCCAAAGATAACTTCTAATAACTTAATTTACATCCTTAAATGTTTTTTTTTCCCTACTCTTTCCCTATTCTTCAAAGAAAGTTGACTATATGTAAACTTTCACTAGGATTCTGGGTTTTTCTGGATTAAGACAGACACCCTTGAAAGATTTGAGGTGAAGAATATACTAATATGATTCATATTTTTAAAAGATTACTCTGACAACTTTGCTGAAAAGAGGATGATTGAAGATCAGAAGAGACATAGACAAGTCGGGAACTGTTTGCTATGCATTGGGTATTGCACCAGGCAGGAACAGAGGGGAGCTTGTGAGAGTGGAGAAAATACCATTTGTAATATATGAATGAAGTACAGGAGAAGAAGACCAGTTCAGGTTTTCTGGTGTTAACATCTAAAAGATAGAATTGCTAATTATTTCGTTTGTAAAAACCAGTAAAACACATGCTATAGATAAATAGAAGGAGGCTGTATTAGAAAGAGCTAAAATTTAAAATGGGGATTGAGCTAGAAATTAAATTGGTGTATTTATCAAAATATATGTGAAGTTTAATAAGAGTTAGAATGAGATTTTCAAGGAAGCGAATAAAGGCAGAAAATGTTGAATTTATAATGCTCTATCTTTGGTAGATTTAAAAGGGAACCGAGGGCTGGAGGGTTAGCTCAGTGGTTCCAGCACCTGCCTCGCAGGCACAAGGTCCTGAGTTCGAACCCAGTAACCACATACAATGCTGGGAGTGGTGACTCACGCCCACCAGCAATCAATACCACATACCACAGTGCTGGGCATGGTGGCTCACGCCTGTAATCCCAGCACTCGGGAGGCAGAGGCAGGAGGATTGCTGAGTCCAAGGCTTGCCTAGGCTACATAGTGAGCTGAGGGCCAGTCTGAACTACAAAGCGAGACCCTGTCTAAAAAAAAAAAAAAAAAAAGTGAACCGAAACTAGACAATAATAAAAATGGTGGCCAGTGAGAGAAACAGAAAGCAAAAATCTTGTCTTGTCCCAAAAGCCAAATGAATAAAGTGTTTCAAGTAGGTTGAAAAGATCAATGATGCTAAATTCTGCTGATATATTAAAAGATAATGAGAATACGTACGACTATGTATTATTATGAAGGTATTGAATAAACATGGATTAAAACTTTGATTAATATCAGACATCTCTCATTATAATGTGAAATTTTGGAAAGTTAGTGCCTGGCTCCTACTCTTACATTCTTTAAACTACAGCTAGAAACAGATACCTAATATTTAAAAAGCAAAAGAATATCCAAGGTAGAATGTGGCAGAAGCTATTGCTAAGTAGGAAGTACAGTTGTCCCTCAGTCTAGGGATGGATGTCTAATTCTAAATAGCTTTATGGATATCGGTGACTTGAGTTGTGGCTCATCTTACTATTGAAAATGAATACAAGTTCAATTACGTGGATCCATGTAAACACAGATCAAGTGGTGAAAGAACATTATATGTCTAGGAAATAATGGCAAAAGAGCTGCAGGATGCAATTCTCCAACTTTATTCCTGATTCATTGTCTACTCATTTTTTATTCTTGTCACAAGCCACATTTGAGTTAATGATCATAGAACAGTCCATCAACCTCTCAGTGATGGAGCCAGAGTCATTCTGTAAACTAATAACAGCCTCATCAGTGCATGTGCACATAGTGAATGAAACTGACATTCAGAACAGAATCCACCTTAAGAAATTTGTTCCTTTCACAACAATGTCTCAGAAGTTTAGCACAATAATGCTTCCAGGGGCTGGAGATTTAGAGTTACTGGTTGGCGCCTGCCTAGCAAGAGCAAGATTCTGGTTTGATCCCCTGTAACCACATACAACAATACCAGGCATGGTGGCTCACACCCACCAGCAATCAGTACCACATACCACAGTGCCGGGCGTGGTGACTCACGCCTGTCATCCCAGCACTCGGGAGGCAGAGACAGGAGGATTGATGAATTCGAGGCTTGCCTGGGCTCCATAGCGAGCTCCGGACCAGCCTGAACTACAAAGCAAGACCCTGTCTCAAACAAACAAACAAACAAATAAATAAAATAATAATAATGCTTCACTTCCCTAGGTATTTTCAGTCTGTGGTACAAGAGGTTCTAACTTCAAAATCTTTGTGACCTAAAAAAAATACATCACATAGGCTGAAATTTAGAATAATGCCCTTAGATAAAATTTTCCATGAGCCATCTCTAAAGAATGCCTGGACTTGCAGTAATCCCTGGACAAG
The DNA here is from genome assembly GCA_004025085.1 of Thryonomys swinderianus. NCBI lineage: Eukaryota > Metazoa > Chordata > Mammalia > Rodentia > Thryonomyidae > Thryonomys > Thryonomys swinderianus. The sequence continues at coordinate 39,885 of PVIC010005999.1, read as the reverse complement.
GTCTCTGTATTCATTTTCCTTTCCATTTCTTTCTAGTTTCACTATGCCTCTCTCAATATAAGACTGTACTTAAATCTTTTCCCTGTGGAGATGACACTGCAGTGGGTGGGAGCAAAGAGGGCAGCACCTGAGGGAAGACGCTGCTATGAGCAGCTAAAACTCTGCAAATCCTTCATCTGGCCATTGGACGCCATCAGCGTTCTGCAGGGCACCTGCTGAGCTCATTCTGGGCAGGGAACGTTTGAATGAAAGGCAGCAATTTGTATATTGCCTTGATGGCATATTGACATACCTTCCAAATAGGGGGTGTGGACATAGTTATACAAACCCCTTTATTACACAGTATTTCAAGGTATGTACAAATGATATTTCTTGAAAAAAGAAACCTTCATGCTGTGAGACTGAAATGGGTACTTGACAGACTCAATCTTGAAATTAAACCAGTTGTGAATATAAATGGATGAAATAAGCAAATGATGTGGCCAGAGAATTTATTATTTTCTTTCCGGTGGTTGAACTCACCTGAAATAGGTGATGATTTCAAATTTTGCTACTGTTAGGAATGTGATCCTTACTGCTGGAAACACAGGTATACTCAAAGCTTTTTTAAAAATAAAACTATACTAGAAAGAGGCAAAATTTAATAATTTAAGATTAATGGGACATAGTTATGGAAGAATTTTATTCAATTCATGAAATGTCTTAACTATTAGAGATTGTAAATGCTTTTCAAGTTATTTCTTTGCATTATTTGAAATAATTCTACAAAAAGATTTATTGATATAGCTCATAAGCAGGAATTCAAGCAACACTGAAGTGTTTAAACTCAAAATTTAAAGTATTCACGTTTCAACTCACATGTTCCAAACCTTTCTTCTCTTTGCAAAGGAGCGATTTTTAGCATTTTGTGGATGCTTTTTAGAATCTCTTCCTATAGATGAATAAAGTATTTGATTATAGCTAAACCCTGGATAGGGACTGGTCCTATTTAAAGACATAGATTTGTATTGATAAAGCAATGAATGGAAAACAACCTTAAATCTATTCCCGCACCACGTTAGGGTTACAAAGGTTTAAAAGTGAGATTTAGAGTATTATTACCTTCTATTGTATATAATCACATGTAAGTCGTCCTTCAAGTCCCTCAAGGTCTTTAACGCTACCAGGGAGCTGCATTAGTACAAGCTGTTCGAGTTAACTTGGAACTGCAGTTGGCCAGGAGTTTTCTTTGTCTTCATTAAGGGAGGCTAGCACATTAATACCCTAATACATTTTTATTTCTTCTTCTCACTCCGTATAGTAGCAAGTTCTTTTTTAAAAATTATTATTACACTTTTAACGAGCTTTAATGAGGACTGTGGCTGGTCTCCTCTCAGAAATACACCAATAAATTAGATATAAAGGTCAACCGGAACACGTTAAACAATCTTGCTCTGTCTTAAACAGTATCCATTGCAAGAGATGAACAACGTAACAAATGCCACTTTGGGTTAGAGGAAAGAACTCTAGTGTATCAATACAAACGCACCCACAAGTTCTGAGTTTGAATAATCTGAAAGAAACAAATAACATTTTACTTAATTACATAATCTGAACTTGAAACACGGACCTCATCCATAATCAGATATTTGAAATGATTAGCTCTATTATGGTGTAGGTTGATATTATAGTTCTTTTATTTGTCCACTTTTTATAAAAAAAAAACACAAAGGATAAAGGCATGGAACAAAGAGCCCAAGAGGAAAGATGAAAGACACTGAATTTATTCATTCTAGAGAGAAAGAATCTTGGAGGGCAAAGTCATCATGTTCTTCATGCAAGTGGAGACATCCCAGAGACACAGCCCTGCCTCTCGCGGGTGTGTTTCCTCTCACACAATCCCTGCTGGCCAGAAAGGCACTCGAAGCAAGAGCAGCACTTATTTTATAATTAACTGAGGTCAAGGGATCCACTTTGAAATTTTTGCTTGGAGACTTACAATGAAAACCCTTCACTGTCAGCACTGTTAACAGAAAAAGAGGAAACACTCTTTCATCTCAATGTGAGTAATTCCGGTTAGAGACCGAGGTTGTAAAATTCATCTGAATTAGACCAGCAAGTACCGTGGTTATTGGAGAGGTGGACAAAGAAATGAAAAACCAGACAGTTGCTTCTGACTGGATGCCTGGACACTAAAATGCATTTTTTTTCTCTAAGTCCTATCATGTCAATCACTTGATACTAATGTTATCTTAAATGACTAAAATGCAAAATTGACAGTTAGTTGTGGGAAGAAATTTACTAAGTAAAGTAGGAAGTGTGCTAATATCTGCTGAGAGTCTTCTCAGGGTTTGTTCCATTGTGAAGAATTTGCCCCGACTGGAGCTTGGACTAGAGATCTTGGTGCAGCGTGCTGGAACCGAAGCTCACAGGCACCTTCCTTAGAGTGTTTCAGAACCATTAGGTTAATTACTGAGTTTTTAGAGCTCTCTTCTTAAAGACAGATGCAAACACATTCACCAAAGAACAACAAAGTGCCTTGTGGGGTTTTTTTTCTCCATAAATAGAGCAGTAGATCTGGAAAGTAAACTAGAACAGGTTCCCTCCAGGAAGTTTTTCAGATGTTTCCAAGTGAATGGAGCTTGCTATTACTCACAGAACTATGTTGCAAGACATTGTGGTATATTTTTCCATTTTCTCAATTTGTAGCTCTAAGAATTTATCCCACAGTAGCTTGTCATTGTCTGTTTCCTCAATAGAATATTAAGTGTTATAAAGATGGCCAGTTAGGCCTTTCTTATGCCATCAGGAACGTAGGTTGGAAGAGTGGAGCTGTTCCCTGTTCTTCTTTCTTTGATCAGTTTTAAAGACTCGAAGGTGGAAGAGAATGGGAAGATTAGGGGGAGGAAAGAGGATCAAGATGTGATATGTTCATGTACAGTTCCCATGGTGCATGCATTTTTTATGTGCCACAAACATAATACTAATAAATGCTAAGTGAGAAAATAAAGTTGAGGAGTTGTAACTTGAACAATGAAATTTTGGACAACTTGGAAACAAACACACCTTTTCTACTCTTAAGGTTTTCATTGGTTAATGTTTTAATGAACATAATGCATTGTTTATAATCCACTATTTCCTTTAAAACATATCACAAACTTTTAACTCTTTTGCCCTGGTGAAACAGATGGTAAAGCCAACTGTCAGCAGGATTCCTTTTTATGGTACAGAAAAGCAGGCAGAAGAAGAATAAAGGAGTTTTTTGTCCTTTAAATGTCTCAATTATAGTTCCAAATAAATTCCTTTAATGTTAAAAAAGATACTGCAGAAAAGTTGCTAGAACTGAAAATGAGAAATATACACTTTTTGGCAGAGTAGAAGTTAAACTCGATAGCCATGTGAAGGGTCTAATTTAACTAATTAGTGATTTTTTCAGCTGTCTACTTTTCCCTTCATCTAGTCAAATATTATCTTTTAAACTTTTTTTTCCCTCCCACAAAGGGATAAACTGAGCAGTAAACTCTTAAAAGATTATTTCTCATAATTTGCTCTGGCCAGCAAATTCTGGCTCAGTTTTCTGCTGTTGTCTCAGCCTATGGAGACCTGTGACAAATTTTTCACTTTCAAGTAATTTCCAGTGTTTTATGTACTCTAAATTTTGATAACTTTTGTGACATTAGTCTTTCAGGTCACTTGTATCCAAACTGAGTTTCTCAAAAGCTAAAAATCAAGTTCCTCAAGACTACTGATGAGACAAAAGACCATGTGGGGAGTGCCAGAGGTTTGGGCTGTAATAAGAATGCCCAGTTTCAGTGGAATCCACACATGGAACATGCAAACTGAATTGTACTATTTAAAAATTTACTAGTCTTGTTGATTTCTCTTTTAATTTTTCAAAGAGCATATGTAACATATAATGGCTTTCATATGATGAGGGCAAAAGTAGAAGTGTTTGGGAAATTTGCATATTTTGGAAAAAAGAGAAAAAGAAAATATGATTAGCTCGTGTTTCTAGTGTTGGAGTGAGAAATAAAACTAGAGATTGCTCGAGATGGAAAGTGTATCTCAAAGACTCAGTAGTAAATTGTTGAGAGCTGTTTTTCAACTATTCTGTCCTACATGTTGTTCCCCAGAAAAGATGAGTATGTACAAGCCTTGAAAGTGTTTGTGCTACATTCTGTTTCTTTGAGACCATAATATTAAGTGAAATATATCAAATATACAAGCTTACATATCACAAAATTTATATGAGAAATTCAAGTTATAAATCGTTTTAAAACAAGAGAGACAAGGGCCAAGGACTTAGCTCAAGGGTGCTGCCTCCTGCTTTGCAGGCCAGATACTGCAGGGGGAAAAAAGACAGGAAAAAAAGATAGAACTTTTTTAACTGGGAAAGAGGGAAGACAGGGAATAAAAACAAGTAGGATCTGTTAAGTATATGGACCTACTCCATGAGGTGAATGTAAATGTTATGTTCTACAAAAATATCATAGTACAAAATTTAAAATGGCCAAATGTAACAGGATAAGTTTGGATATAGTGGCAGAAGAAATGCATTTTAAAGTAAAGCCTTTATAATAGAAGCTAGCTTTGCTAATTAAAGTCCAATTTGTTTTAAGCTATTGCAAGTTACAGATGAAAGAGTATAAAGTGTGTTAGACTTACAAAAGAGAGTTTCTCCATTGGTCTCGAAGGAAGGACTGGGTGAGCTTAGACAGGGAATATTAAAGAACGTGATATACAGGCTAAAGTGTTCTTTCTCTTTGTTGTTCTAGAAAATTCTACTATGGTGTGAATAGCTGTTAGGGAGGAGCAACTAGTGGCAGCAGTGGTCAACAGTAAGTGTGTTCTTCCAGGAAAGGCAGTGGTTTAAACTCTAGAAATTGCAGAATTCTTGTAACTGTGATGGTCCGTATGTGTCTTTCTCTACTAGTTTTTGAACTTTGTTCTAGGAACCAATGTTAGATTCTTCATTAAAGGAAAATTGATTAGAATAATAAAACAGGGCAGAAGAGACTATTATCATGATCACTGCAATAGAAGAGAGAGACTGTACTGAAAAGATGGGAAAATAATGAATGAGCAAAGGAGAGATTATCTGAGGAAACCTCTGTTGGGGCTGGCCAGGGCCGAGGCCTTCCCTCTCTGCTAATATGTGATTATCAAATTAGCCGCTCATCTCCACAAAGACTGGGAAAGAAGAAACCTTGTCTTTCTTGATTATTAAATTTGAAAGAAATGGCCCCTAGTCACAGGTGAAGATATTCCTGGGTTGTAAAAATGGCAGAAGCCCCCCATGGATAAAAACAATTTGTGCTGCAAGTTTTCTAAAGTAAATTCTCTAAGAAAAGGGAAATCATGGACCTGGAAGCAGGAAGCAATGTATCCTAGTTTAGTCAAAGTGAAAGAAACATTAAAGCCACAGACTGAAACAGCCAGAGAAAATGTTCTCTTCCTTAGCCCCATCACCTTTAAACGTGTTTTAATATTCTGAAATTATCCTTTTATGTTTCCCAACTAGCTTAGAACCTTTATCCTGACCACAACAACAGTGTCACATAGTGAATTTAAATTGCTTGTAAGCAAGTAAAAAGAAGAAATATTATATACCAAAATATTATGGGTGCTTTGACTACATTATGCTATCACATTAAAAAAAGTGACCTTTTGTCCTTGACACAGATCATCAGCAAAGGACAGGAGAGGACCCAAGGGCTCTGTTTGGATTCAGTCACTCTTAGTTCCATGGCCACAATCAGTCGAAACCATTCACTTGCAGATAGAAAAGGTCAGCCAGAACTAGCACTGATAGTCAGGCTTCTGCATTCAGTTTTTATGATTCTTGTCTCATCAAGCACAAATGTACAACTTCCACAAACTTTCAGAAAGAGGAAACCACAATAATATCTTGGGAATGCAAAAACAAGTCAGAAATACCATCTGGAATATTCCTTGGAAGTGCTTACCTTATAGAAAAAAAATAAAAATGAAAAGTCTGTTTAATCTCTACAGATAGAATATAACTCTGATATTTATAAATTCAGTGTCTGACTTACCCAGTTGGCAGAGCAGCAGATGTACTAGGTGTGGAGCTGGGCAGGTAATGGGTGAGTGCAGAGTGGATTGTGGGTAGGTAAACAGGAAGGTGTAACATTTTAAAAATAGTTTTACCAAAGATCTTGAGTTTGTAATATGAAAAGTTTTTCATTGCAAAGCAAAACATATAGGTATCTATCACACACATTATAAAATGGATAAAATAACATTAGTAACACCTCACCTTTTCATACTTACAGAGCTAAAATTTTACTCTTTTAAAGAATTTTCAAATATAAGTACAATATCACATAATAGATAACAAATACCTTGAATTCTAGAATTCACTTATCCTGAATGACTGAAATTCTATTTCCTTTGTATAACATGTCCTCTATTTCTTCAGTCCTCAGACTATGGTAATGAACATTTAATTCTTTTTTTCTATGAATTCAACTTTGTAAGATTCCATATATAAATGCAATCATTTAGTAGACCTTAAAAATTGGAATGAATAAAATATTTACAACCAGAACCAAATAAAACTTTGAATCTGATTATGGTTCAACTTTAATTTTCCAATTACAGAATTTGTTTGAAATGGATTTTCATAATGAAATTATAATTATGAAATCTGCCAAGAAATTCAAATTAACAGAAATGCATTATAGTTCTCAAATCATTTTTTTCCTGAACATCTCTTTTGCTTCCTTTTTATAAGACAGCATCTTGAATGAAATCCCTCAGAACCCTATTCAATAATAGATATATAAATAGTTGGTTTCTATACAAAGGGTTGAATTAATTTATCTGCTGATTTCAGCATAATGAAAACTCTAAGTCAATTTTCCTACAGGTTCTTACCGAAAGGTTTTCCACTGGTTTTCAGTGCTTCACGTGGATGGGCTGTGACACATTTATGTAAACACTCAGTAGTTAAAATTGTATAGTGAAACTATAAAAAAAAACACAGGGACATAGGACCTCATGTGATTTTCCTCTGTGCTGCTATCAGACATGCTTTTCACTTCTGTTCAAAAACAAGCGGGTTCAGCTTTTATTATGATTGCACAACCACTGTATTTGTATAAGGCCACTTATACTATCCTGCTCCACTTAAAACAATATATGTTTTGAAACAATGTTTTAAATATAGTAACAATATGGATATAGTAACATGATATAGTAACAACATAAATATAGTAATAATATACTGATTCAACTTCAATGTTTTGAAACTTTCAGAGGAGTGTCAAAATATGCAACCACGCTGGGCATGGTGGCTCATGCCTGTAATCCCAGCACTCAGGAGGCAGAGGCAGGAGGATTACCAAGAGTTCAAGGCCAGCGTGGGCTACATCATAAGTTCAGTGCCATGAGGGTCTACAAAGTGAGACTCTGTCTCCAAAATAAGTGTGTGTGTGTGTGTGTGTGTGTGTGTGCCCATTCTCAGATATGCAGGCAATCACGTCATCGAAATGCTGGTGAACCGAAAAAAAATGAGCGGTCTCACTCATGTCTGATGGTGACTGCACTGGGAAGCAATTTATTCTACCTCAGAAGGTGAGCTTTAAACTGAAGAATAGTTTTTCTGCTAATAATCAGGTAGTGTGAATTTCAGTGAGATTTTGTTAAAGGCTTCAGACTCTAAGTAAATTAAAACTCCCATTTATTGAAAGAAACATAAACTATATTTTCTCTTATTTCTATAGTGAACATCTATCTCACTCCAGACATTTCTCTGCTCCTGTTCTGGGTACAAATTCAGAAGTGAAACGAGATTTGGAGAGTTAAAAATTAAATTAAATGTGTGGATGGGGGAGAAAAAGAAAAGTGAATAAAGGAAACACGCCATTTCACGTTTGTATACATCTCCATACCATTCAATTAGAATGGAAATTGGCATATTTTACATCCACTCAAAATTGGAGATGTTAGCAAAAAAAGGATAATGCCATCAAAACAAAAGAAACAGACTTTTCCTTTTCTAGCTACTACTCAAGTGTTCTGTATAGCATTTTATTTGCTATATAGCTTTATAAGAAAACACACACACACACACACACACACACACACACACTTTGGTTTCCTGGTCTTGTGAACCGTCGGGCAGTTTCTTTCTATCTTCCCACCATCACTCACGTCTGTGAATCCAGCATAAGTGACCCGTGAGATGGAAGCGGAAGAACAGTGAGGTCACCGAGGAGGCCTCGCTCGGACTCACATCCTGTGCGGGGTTTATAGGTATCATCTTTTACAGCATTGTTTCCGAGCTTCCTCGATGAACTGAAATTGCTTTTATAGCACAGGAAGGACTGCACTGGGAGCAGTTGTTTACAAAACTCCATTTCAGGTCCTCTCTTCATCTGAGTGTAGAGACTGTGGTAGCATTTTGTTTTACTTTTGTCTTCAGCTGGAAGTGACATTTTTAAAAATTCTATAATGGGCATAGAAAGGCAATAAACAAACAAAAACACGTGACACACACACAACACATACACAGACATCTTTTACATATGTGCAGCGGGTTCTCAAAGCCAGAGTCCAACAGCAGCACTGCCTTCTACAGCTCCATGTGGGCAACAGCGTTGTTGTAGGTTGGAGGCTGAGCGCTCTCTGGAGATCCATTTACCCTTAAAGCCTTGGTCGCCAGGGTTGTGCCGCTGCAGGGTGAGGAATTTTTCGGAAGTGGAATCTAGTTAGAGGCGCTTGGGTCACTGACCTTGAAGGGAACCAGGAGCCTGGTTCTCCGTCTCTCTCTGCTGCCTGGGCTCAGGACGTGTTTGCGGATCTCTCTCCGTCAGCGGAGGCCCGAGAGAAAGGAGCCGCTGGGTCTTGGATTAGAGCTCCTGGAAGTGGGAATTTAACACATCATTTCTCTGTAAAGTGGTTGTTTCCATTGTTTCACTGTCGCCATATGAAGCTGAGTGATACAATTACATAATTTTAAGAATTCTTATAAAAATAAGTTAGCATATTAATGTTTAAATACCTACAGCCACAACATGATGTGGGTTAAGGATTGACTAACTTTAGATTGTCCCTGATTAACATCAAAAATAATGCCGTCATCTTTTGAAGAGTCACGCAGGAGCATAGAATGCTTGTAACCGCTAGTGATAATAATGATGGTAGGACTTTGTAGGTCTGGCGTTGTGCTGAGCATCACATGTGAATAAGGGCTCAGTAGAGACAACCGCAGTAAAATTCACTTGAATCTTCAACACCTGCACGAGCTCATCCGAAGTAAGGAGCGTCAGTCATAGAAGCCAAAGCAGAGCCCGTACAGATGACAAGCTGCGGTGACAGCAGAACACAGCAAACGTTCAAGATTGTAATTTTTAAAGGGCTGATCATAAGCTAGACTCTCAGTGTGTCACCCTGGACGTCGGTCCTTCCAAAGTCCGTCAGCCCTGTGGCTCACACTAAAGCTCAGGGCCGAGTGCAAATCCTCGCAGTAAGGAGCCTGGGCAGGTACCACTTATTCTCTGGTCTTATGTCTTTAAAATATTTTTCCCTTTTCTAGTGAACGTAGAATGTTTAGTGGTAGTGATGACAAACATATGATTTTGGATTTTCCCCAATCCACTCTCATTATCACAACCCCTCCCTGGCACCACTAGATTTGTTAGATTCAGGGAAGGGCATCTCACCCTTGCAGTCGTCTGAAGATCATCTCATACTCCAAGATTCTTTTAAGTCATGCCAGTTGTTTATGTCTGTAAAGCAATTCCAGTGATAAATAAAACGACTTTGACTAGCACATGGAGACTAGGGACTAACGCTGGTTAGCCTTTTGTTCTCTGTGGAGCTTTCTGTGATTCCAACTTCTCACCAATCTGTCTCCCTTTTCCGGAGCTGCCGTACACCAACCTGCTCCGTGATCCTCTAATCCCCTTCGAAGATGCTGAGCCATCTGCTCAAGAGGGAGTGTGAATAATAAGATGCGAGCATCCCTAATATAACTTTAGCACCCTTTTGTGCCCCTGTCCATCGGTTGGTTAGGGCCCCGATTCTATCAACAGCTATAAAAGGAAAAGAGCAGACTTTTAAGATATCCTCTCCTTGTTCACCCACTAACGCTTAAAGAGATAGTAAAACGGACATTTATTCTCAAGTGCAGCTCAACTGAAATGCTATGATGTTTTCAGACGCTCCTGAAGGGTAAGAGAAAACGAGTGCCACCTGTTTATGATGTGCCATCCAGGGAGACAGCCCTTCTCAGGTGAATTCCACTTAAAGCATCACGTCTTGAATTTGATGATCAGTTCTTGTGTGGAAGGCAGCTAATTCCTATGTATCTGCAAAGAAAAGTGGCTCATGCAGTTATCTGTTCCAACTGTCTCCAGTGAAGCCACGACGTTTTTTGTTGGTGTACAGAGAGGTGTAGATTACAAAAAAAGGCGCCAAGGAAATGTGTCATTGCGCTGTAGCGGGGCCAGGGGTATCAAGGAGAAAGTTTGACCCAATCTTTTTCTCCTTCTAGTGGATATTTTATTAGATTATATGCAGATTTCTGTTATTGTTTTATCTTATTTGACTTCAAGGCCTTTTATGGGAACAGAAAAAAAGTTGCATTTAGAATAAAATCAGACTTACTGAGTGCCAAACACTGTGCTGGGACAGTAAGTCCACATTACACGCTGATTGTTCATAATCGCCATAGAAATCATATTGCAATTTGCATTATAATAATATATTACGTATCAGAGCTGTGGGACCCTTGTATGTCTCCACATTTTGAGTGCGTTTAAGAAAGAATTGACAGAAGGCACTCGTTGGTTCCTTTTAGATTTTACTTGGAGAAGTTTTACTAAATTGCCCCAGCTGGACTTGAACTTACACTCCTGGTTCCACAGCCCTCTGCACAGCGCTGACGCAGGCACGAATCACCCTCCCTACGCCGTGTCACATTCTTGTGACGCGTGTAAGTCACTAGCGATCCACTGCGATGGTTTCTATCGCTTTCTCCTCCGAAGTAGGTGTGGTTCTAACTAATCTAACGCCATTTAGAAAATTAAAGCTTAATCAGGATAATGTAACTGTTAACTGATGAAGCAGATCTGACAGGTAAGAGGTCCCGTTTCCATCTTACTTATAATGAGGCCCTCTGGGAACACAGCACTGTATTCTCCGCCTGAGGAAATTATTATATAGGAGAATTCAGATGTGCTCACACACTTTTAGTTTAAGGAGAGATTACTCAAATTAAACAATCAATGATACTTTGGCATGAGATGCCTTCTTTGATAGCAGCGCGATCAGAGCGTGTGAGGCTTCCAATAAGGAAAGTGCCAGTCCGCGTGTCCCCGGTCCGGACACCACTGCTGCCCACCCAGGCGCGGGCCGGGCCTTCCGGGCTCCCTCTGGCTGTCTGTGTTTCCGCTTCGTCCTGCTTAGCCGTCTTCTCCGTTTTGCCAGCACGGCGCCGTCTAACGCTTCCCTGGGGATTCTTCCTCCTCTCTCTACTCGGCCGACGCCTGGTTTATCGCTGAAC
>PVIC010005999.1:0-28273 GCA_004025085.1 Thryonomys swinderianus | reverse complement strand
ACTAACATAACATGGATTCAATTTTCTCTACAAATACTGCCAAGATCTGAATTTAAACTCCAGTATTTCAGCCAGAAATTTACAGCTTACACACAAAACGACAATGTACAGCAATTTAAAATCCAGGAAGAGTAAGCAATTTAAATAATGAATGGATTTCTGCCAATATAAGCAAACAGTGATTACCTAGTTTAGGCCCCCTAATTATTTAGCATACATACCCACTATGTTTGACTTGGTGTTTTGACCACATGATAAACTTTAAAAAACAAATTGTTATATGTAAGATACAGCAAAAAAAAAAAATAACACTTAGACATTCTTAAGATATATGGGAATTTGGGTTTCAGTTTGTATTTTTTAATTAGAATTTATTGATATGGAATGAAGGGGACTTTAAATATAAATTTAGAATCAATGAGACTTGAATAACGTCATTTTCTCCCACATCTGAAAAGATAGAATTTCAGATTTCTAAAGTCTGTCTTCTTTCTGCTGCATTCTAATTCATACAAGTTTTGTTTTTGGCACCTTCTTTTATTCAATAGCAAAAAAGCATATATTATTCATCTTACTGTTACAGATACTGATTATTAAGAGTCATCATTAGAAACTAGAAATTCTATAAAGAAAAATGGTGATAGATTGGAGACTAGAATCATATCCTTTTTTTTTTTTTTTTTTGAGACAGGTTCTCGCTTTGTAGTTCAGGCTGGCCCTGAGCTCACTATGTAGCCCAGGCAAGCCTTGAGCTCTGCAATCCTCCTGCCTCTGCCTCCCGAGTGCTGGGGTTACAGGGGAGAGCCACCACGCCCAGTGCTGTTAAACTCTACAGTTTTTAATTTCGCCAAAGTAACTGCTAAGACAATGAAAACACAGGCTTCCAACAGAGAAAGTACAATATTTGCAAAATGTGTGGCTAAAAAGACTTGTATCTACTATATACAAAGTGTTGAATATTTAGCTATGAAAAGCAAACAAATATATCAATAAATGAGCTAAAGATCTGACTAGATAGCTCAGCAAAATGAAACTCAGAAGATAAATGATCATATGATAAGATGTTCAACATTATTTGTTATTACAGATATGCAAATTCAAACAGCAGTGAGCTACAAGTACAAACCTATTTTAATGTTCACATCTTAATGCTGGTTAGGAACAACCAAAACTCTCTTTCTTTATTTGTGAAAATAACAAACCTAGGGCCAGAGATTTAGCTCAGTGATTCCAGCACCTGCCTCGGAAGCACAAGGCCCTGAGTTCGATCCCAGTAACCACATACAATGCTGGGCGTGGTGACTCACACCCACCAGCCATCAATACCACATACTACAGTGCCAGTATGGTGGCTCATCCCCGTAATCCCAGCACTCGGGAGGCAGAGACAGGAGGATTGCTGAGTTCGAGGCTTGCCTGGGCTCCATAGTGAGCTCAGGGCCAGCCTGAACTACAAAGCGAGACCCTGTCTCAAAAAATAAAATTAAATTAAAAAACCCCTATACTTTAAAAAACATTTTGGCAATGTATTAACATTTCCACTGGGTTCATCATCTTTACTCCTACTTACTCATCTATATGATTAGAAAATATGTTCATACCAAAACAGCAGGAAATACTTGACACAGCTTTGTACTTGTGAAAGATGGAGACAATTGACTTTGGATAGTTCAATAAAAGAGAATTTATAAACCAACTATGAGACAGTGTAATATTAGTTAATAATAAAAAGAAAAGGGCTCTTGTTCACACAGCTTGTGGATGAACCTCAACATCTATTGCTTTGTTAAAGAATCCAATCTCCTGAAAGTCCCCTATCGTAGCAATATCTTGAAGTGTCTCCCCTAGATTTCTTTTTCAGGGTTTTACCCCTTATATGTAGATGTTGGTCCATTTTCTTTGTTTTTGTGCGTGATGAAAAGGTTTAAGTTTCAGTCTTCTTCTTCTAGACCTTCCGCTTGGCAGCATCATTCATCGAAGTGGCTGTTCTTTCTCCAATGTACATTTTCGGAGGCCTTGTCAGAATCCGTTGGCTATAAATGTACCAGTTCATCTCTGCACACTTTACTGTGTCTGATTTTATGCCACGGCCGTTCTGTGGTGGTTACTGTACCTCTGTAGCTTGTCTCGAAAGGAAGCACATAAAGCCCCGAGCTTTTGTTATTCAGGTTTCTTGTGCCTTGAAGAAAATTTAGAGTTTTCTTTCTTTTCTATTGGGGATTGTGTCAAATAGACAGATCATCTATTTAATATTTCTTAATACACTTCCAGTCATAAGGAAAATCTGAGACATTCTCAATCTGGAGAAAGAGGAATGTTGTATGTAATCGTGCCTTGAAAATTATTCTCAACATGAAAGATGATAATACTTCAAAACCAGCAAAATCACAATAGATTATGGATTGTAAGAAGTTTCAATATTAGTTCATTATCATGACAATGATATTATAGCATTGTTAAGTCTAGGGAAAACTGGCAGGTATTTGGGGCATTTGTAAAACTTTTCCACACATCCAAGATTAATGAAAGCTTCATATAATTTTAAACAATAAAATGAGGATATACAAAGGAATAAATTAGTCTTCAAATCCATGCTAAATCTCAGGTAGGTAAAAACCTATTGCTATAAAACTCATATTCTAGTCAGAGCTCTGTTTTGATGTCAGTGGTATGGCTGAACTTGAAGTATGTCCACAGTGGTAAAATGCTTGGTCCTTGGCCTCGGTGGCCTTAGGAGTTCACCTAACTGACCGCAGAAGCCCTCGTCCTCTGTCTTGTGTGTGCAGGTAGAGAAGAGCAGAAAGACGGCATCTCATTATACAGTTGCCTGCCTCTTCTCTCGGACACCTCTGCCCCTTGTGAGGTCAGAGGGCTCCGGACCTCCTCAGAGACTGTCAGCACTAATGGTCTCCTCCTTCTCTACTGGATTGCCTGTGGCTACAGCTTCAGCAAAACCTCAAATTCACTGCAATGCAAGCCTAGAAAAGCCTAAACCTATGAAATTATTTTCAATTTTTGTCAACATTCCTTTAAAAATGAATCTAGCCGGGCGTGGTGGCTCAAGCCTGTAATCCCAGCACTTGAGAGGCAGAGACAGGAGGATTGCTGAGTTCGAGACTTGCCTGGGCTACATAGTGAGCTCAGGGCCAGCCTGAACTACAAAGTGAGACCCTGTCTAAAAAAAGAAAAATGAATCTAAATATGAAAGAAATGTTGAGGTCAATGTCAAACTTCATAAATTCACACACTTCAATAACACGACCCTTGTTCCAAGTGTGAGAACCATCACGTTGAAAGAATACATTCAGCCACAAATGTCTATAAAAATCTTCATGAAAAATAAGTGGTTAAAAGGGAAACACTTTCTGATCTTACCTGTCATAAAAAAATTTACATAGCTTGTATTTGTTGGAACCATGATGTTTGTTATGAAAAATGACAGAAGAGTCTTTGAGTTTGGTCTTAAGTTGTAATTACAGAGAATTGTAGGGAATGTTCCCAGGTGAACAGTTTTGGAAATTTTAAAGATAAATGCTTTGTTTTCTTTATTAAGATTTGGTAGTATCAAACTGAAACATTCTACAGAGATGAAAAACAAAAACAAAAAATCTAGCAACTGCTCTTAGGATGGACTCATGGTCCAGGCTGTAGGTAATACACTACTGAAAATATCTTCTGATAAAAGCCCAGGAATCATTATTAATGATCAATTCTTGGATGAAGAGTTCATGTAAATTATACTATTGAAGTTATCAGTACATTTCTAAGTGTTGTACATTTGTTTTGAGGGCATAAAGTTTCATGACCTAAGAAATAGCTTTACTATCTTCTTGGCAAGAACCTAGTGAATAAATCACAAGTGCATATGCTCAGTTCAATTTTGTTTTAGTATTTTGTTGTTAGTACTAAAACCTCAAGAAATATAATCATGGAATTGCTTCTCTGGACCTCAGTGCTTGAAAGGATATAAATAAAATATAGCATGAAATCACCATCAACGAAGCCAAGCGGATCTTGTTTTGAGTGTTCCTGTGTCATTTCACACTGCATAAAATAAGGACAGCAGCATCCTGTATCCTTTTACAAACCATTGACTCTGTGTCTCTAAAATTCCCTAATGGCTGGTTTAAAAATAAAGCAAGTTGAAAAATCATCACTGCATTTATTATTCAATAAATGACTGATGCTACATCACTTTATTTATTGTTGCAGTCATTTTATATCTGATATGCTTATCTAATGGAAACTTATCATAAGGCTAAAATGTTAATGTAAAGTTTAACATTTGTATCCCCAAGATTTGTTTCTAATCTTCAGTTTAATGTTCGTTAGTTGTGTAGCACTGGCCAAATGACCATTTAGAAATTAACTTTATGTATGAAGATCTCTGAGATCCCTTTCCGTGATAAGATTTCGAATACACTGATGAAAAAGATCTATGTCATTTATGAACGGCAGAAATACCACATAAGATTATAGTTAGAGATATTATTTTCATGTGAGAACCACACAGATTGTGTAATACACGAGTCATCACATTTAAAAGTTATAAATGAAGTTTCAGATAAATCCACTTCTTGTGAAGGACCCTTACAACTAAACCACGCGCATTTTGTCAGCACTTTACCCAAGGCATTCTGGCAGGAAAATGCTGAAGACTGGCTAATATCCTTCAGGTTTAGGCTCACTGATGCTATAGAAAGATCATATTACAGTCTTACTAAAGTGCCTCAGCAAAGGCCGAAGTGAGTTTCCTCAGCCTCTGACCGATTGAGAGTGAGCAGTGTGTCGGCTGCTGTGCCTTCACTTTGCTGCCTACCCCGAATATCTTCGTTAGACATTTCATTTGTACGTTGAACTCTAAAACCTAAGGAATCATTCTGCCTTAAGTATACCCTTTGGGAATACAGCCAAAAATAAAATCACTTTAATTCTTTTCCTCCTAAGACTCTAGAAACCAAATTAAAACAAACTAAACCACCAAAAGGCTTCTGGCCCCGTCCTCTGCCCTACACTAATGGACTCTCTGCTGATGGACGTGGCTGTCACATCACATCACTGCAAGCCCGGAGAGGGCAAACTGGAATGTACCGCTCTCTGAGGCCAGGTCGGATGGGACGCCATTGTCGCCGTCTGCTTCTCTGTGGACATAACGCCTCCTCGGGGCAGGGGTAAGAGAAAGGCAGCTGCTCAGGATCCTCCTTTATGCCGACCCCCCTCTCTTCCCTGCAGGGGTAGCTCTTATCCTCAGAAGATATTGCAAGGTGCCAAGCCCGTGACTGCCTAAAGCCACGCAAAACGTTGAACCTCATGCACACGTATTTTTCTCCTGTGCATGCATACCCATAATGTGATTTATTAACTGTAATTTATAAATTAGGAATGGTAAGATATTAGTAAAAAGAAATAATAAGACAACAATAATAATATTCTGCAGCAAAAGTCATGTGAGTGTGGTTTGCCCGAAGTATCTCACTGCACTCTTGCACGTTTTCAGTCTGTATGAATGGCAGGTAATTGAAAGAGCAGAAATGTATATCATGCATCAGAGGGCCTACTTTTTTAGACTCTGAGACATTTCCCCCCACCAAAGGTTCATGTCCATAATTTTGTTTATCTCTTACTAGTTTGGCTCATGAAATGTCCTGCTTCTTTTTCCTCCTGATTTTCAGGATTAATTTCACCTGCAAATATTCATGTGTATTCTGATCTCTAATCTTCTCACTTTTTTTCTAGACCAATAATTTCTAAAGTGAGGCTGTGAATTTTAAAGTTCTGCAGAGAATAACATGGGGAAACACTGAATAAAGATTATGGAACAGAACTTTTTTCTTAAATTTGGCATTTCCTCTACTTAATACTGATCTACTTATATTTTTAAACAGAAAACCAATATAGAGTAGGAGTTTCTCTTGAATCATTTGGATGACTAAATTGTTTTAAGTAATTTATTTTAAGCCTAGATCTCTGTGGAACATGATTTGGAAAATATATTCCACACCAGTGGCTTTCAGCCTGATCTGCCTTTTGGAATTACATGGATAAGATTAAAGTCACTGACACCTGTATAGCTATTTCCCAAAGTTCTGATAATTGTAGAAGCATGATCTTCATATCGGGATTTTTTAAATATCTGAAGATCACTTTCAAGTGGACCAAAGGTTGAGAAATACAGTTACGAATTTCTTTTTTTTTTTTCCTTCCTGTAGTTTTCTTTCAGGACTTGCTCTGATTCCCTGAGAAGCTCGTCGTGTCAGGTACCCAGACCTCGTAACTCCTTGTTCTCTTTATTTCATTAATGCGTTGCCTTCATTTTTAGCAACGAATTCTGGGAACTACATAGTTTTTACCGTCAGATAAATTTCCCAAATCAAATCAAATAGTGGTTTATTGCTTAGCACTCATTTCTTGTTTCTTCATTGTCTTCCATCTTGACTGGTTCTTCTGTTTCACACCAGTGTGTTTCATTCCATCCGTCATGTTTAACATTCACAGTGCCAGCCATTCCCCGACTGTGACAAACTTAGAGCGGCGCTGCCTCCGTCCCCGTCACCTGTTTTCTCTCAGCCTTGCTTTTTGGCTCCATTCCCAATTTTGGCTCCAGTTATTGTTTATGTCAGAACATGATTCCGTAGCTCAGCCTCCAGTCTGTTTCTTCCCAGTCTGTCTCTATTGCATTAGTGCATTTTATAAGGCATGGTATCATTTTCCTTTTATCTTTGACATCTTTTTGAAAACCATTCCTGATTTTTAAAAATTTTTCCTACCTATTCTCACTTTTGCTTGGCAATTTTACTAAGCGCAAATGTTCAACTGAAAGGAAGATTTTGGTTGATTAACCCATGCGTCTCGACCCTGGAATGAACCAGGTCCTGTCTATGTCATCCTCGTGTTTCCACCACGCCTGTCATCCCAGCACTCGGGAGGCAGAGACAGGATTGCTGAGTTCGAGGCTTGCCTGGGCACCATAGTGAGCTCAGGGCCAGCCTGGACTACAAAGCAAGACCCTGTCTCAAAAAGCAAAAAAAAAAAAGATTTACTCTCATGATTAAGCATCTCCCATCGATCCTAGCAGGCAAAAAGACAGTGTTAACCTCTCCCTACTTCCTGCTCCCACTCTTGCTAAAAATTAGGTAGTTCAGTGGGTCTTTGACCCTTTGTGTCATCAGCTCTAATATCTGCAGACTCGGTTCTCATGGCTGTCAGCAATCAGTACCTCACACCACAGTGCCAGGCGTGGTGGCTCACGCCTGTAATCCCAGCACTGGGGAGGCAGAGGCAGGAGGATTGCTGAGTTCGAGGCTTGCCTGGGCTACATAGTGAGCTCAGGGGCAGCTTGAACTGCAAAGTGAGACCCTGTCTCAAAAAAAAAAAAAAAGTTCTTTGTTATTGTGGAATTTTTGTTATTACATTTAGAAAGAATGTCAAATAGGCAAATGCCTTTAAACAAATAGCACAACAGTAATTATTTCAGCAACAATTGTTAATGTACTATACAAGTAGCAGACATCATTATACTGAGAAACAAGGTGATTACTTAGCTTCATAACATCTTCCTACAATCCACTTATTCATAATAGAAAAATTAGAACATTCCAGTGAAGAAACCTGACAGACATAACTAAAATCAAGCCATTAAATCCAACATCACCAATAATGATACGTATCAACACATACATGGCTGGACTTGATGTGCTATATTGAGAAATTCACAATACACAACTTAACTGTATGGGGTTCTTGCTCTTCCATGAGAGATGAGGAGGCTGCAAAACTGCCACAGATTAAAGCAAAGTAAAAAGGTCTGAAAACTAAATGTAATGTGAAATCCTGGTTTGGAACAAATGGTCTGAAAAAGTCTTATAATTTAGTCAATATAATTTAATCAATATAATTTAATCAGTTCTTACATTCTTATGCAAATAATTTCACTGGATTATATAAGAGGTTAGCATTTGGGAAGGACAAATAATAGAAACATTGGATTCTTTGAACCATTTTTGCAATAATTTAAAATCCTAAATTATTTAACTTTCTCAAAATCAGAAAGTTATTTAATTTTTAAAGCTGCAAAAATAGGTTAAATAGATGTTTCTCTGATGTAAATTGCTTCTGGAATCCATCTAGGAAGTCAAAGAAATGACAAGGTGTGATGCCAGCAAAGCAGAGATCTGTCAATGTAGTCAAAAAATTATTTATATTTTCATATATTTATTTTTACATGAGAAAATATTTACCTTTTGTGCCTTCATATTTTGTGCCTAAGATTTTTCCCTCCCATTTTATTCTAAGAATCATTCACAATCAGGGTTCCTGAGCCTGTTAGATATATAATAAGCCTACTTGAAATATTACGAAGTTTTTAGTTAAAATTTGTTTTAGAAAATAAAAAAAATAATAACGTTTATGCACTAACTTCTTGGCTAACTGCAGTGAGGGGTTATGTGAGAGTGTGGAAAAATTTACGAATTGATGCTTCTGGCAGGATTTGCCATTAAATTAGTCACTAGAAGAGCAGCATCTATTTCTCCACTCCCAACACCAGCATAAGACATATTTTAACTAAGACATAATGTAAGAAAAAATTCTGAACCTAAACATGGATTGTTAGAACATTAGAAAAACAAATCAAGG
The DNA here is from genome assembly GCA_004025085.1 of Thryonomys swinderianus. Lineage (NCBI taxonomy): Eukaryota > Metazoa > Chordata > Mammalia > Rodentia > Thryonomyidae > Thryonomys > Thryonomys swinderianus. The sequence continues at coordinate 19,639 of PVIC010005999.1, read as the reverse complement.
GCCAATAGGAAGAGTGGGGTGTGTGGGGAAGGGTTTAGGGCAGTTAAGGCCTCGTACCGAAGGCAGCATGCATCTGTATCTAAACAGATTGCAGAGCTACTGGTAGGTTTCCAGCAGCTACAACCTATTTGGTTTTTTAAAAACTACCAGTTTATTAGTACTTGTCTATAGTATGTAATGTTTACATTCTCTGGGGGAAGTTAGTACCTGTACAAATACATCCTATTCTTTGTGGGGTTTTTTTTTTTTTACATCTCTTTTTTCTCCTCAAGAAGCAATAGAATAAAGAAGAAATAGATGTAATTCATTGGATTTTATCTGGCAGCCATGATGAGCCTTAGTATTGTTGAGGAGTTGCTAGTAACAATGCCATTTCCTTCAGGGAATGAAACTGAAGACAACATAAAGCTCTGGGCATGTAGGAAGGTCACTACTGCTGCAGATATGAATAGCTATTGCTCTTAAAAGGCATGATGTTCCAAAGCTCAATTCCATCCATTCTACTTTCCAAATCTTACTTATTTGCTGTGAAAATCTTACGTGCTTCTCTCTGAAAGCTAGTAATAAGAGGTGGAAGAGAATCCACTACACTGATGCAGATGAAAGTTGAAAACAGATTATTATCTGGCATCTATTATCCAACTACTTATTTCTCTATATACTAATTCTGTAAAATTGCTTTATTTAATGTTACTTACTTTGGCATTGTGATTCAGAGTTTAGCAAATAGTAATATGTGAAATTATCTGATTTATGCAAGATAAAAATTCCCCATGTAACTTCATGTGACTTTTATCTTCATAAAATGAGAGGATTATGGGTTTCTTTTGCAAAGTGCAGTCCATATAACATAGCTCCTTGTACAAATGGTACAAATATTTAAAACTTACTAAATAAGTTTTACTCACCTCAAAATAGATATAACTTTTCTCTCTGTTTAATTTTAAATAAGTTAAAGGGTAGGAAAGTCAGCACCCTGAGGCTGTGGCTATTGCTGTAATTCCAATGAAAATATCACTGCATCCATAAGCAACTAAAGAAATCGAAGTCATTAAATAGCAGATGTGAGAGTTTCAACAAATGCAAACATCTTCTATTATCGCAGATAGATAATTACAAATTATTCTAAGGTAGATGGACAAAGCTTGGGCCTCAGCATAAAAGAAAATCTGAGGCACATTGACATTTAACGGAAACCATGTATTTCCGCTAGGGATGAGTAGCAGTGATTGATATTCTAATATGCGTTAATAACCTAAACTGGGGACCAAAACATCCTTTGCTGATTCCTTCTGGGAATCCACGTGTGCATGTGACATGACTGGTTTCCCTATTCGATTTCCATTTAGTCAACATTATCCAGGCAACTCTTCTTGAGTTCTTATTGGTTGATAATGGTTTTGTCCTATTTCATGCCCACCTTGTAATTTTCCTTTAGAGCTTACAGTTTGGCCCCACTTTGTACCTACTTCACCTTATGACTTTTCCCCATAAAGTACCTTTCAAAAGTGAGGTGGGTAAGTAACTCACTCTCCAGGCTGTCTCTCTCAGGCAGAAGCTATATTTCCCTCAAATTCTTCCTATTATCAACCTCTCTTGTTGCTACAACTTATTGTTTGATTTTATAGAACAGAAACTTGTATTTCAGATACTGGCAGGTTGGGAGTTATAATATCTCACATTATTTGGATTGGTTGGAGCCTTATGTGACTATTAGATTAACAACAGAAATTTAGTTTAAATTTAAATTAGGTAGCCTATTTAAAGGACTCTGCAAAGCTTCCCAGGAGATTTGCAATAACATTTTTAAATAAAAGAAACTCAAGGGCTCAGGCTGGCCCTGAGCTCACTATATAAGCCAGGCAAGACTCCAGCTCTGCAATCCTCCTGCCTCTGCCTCCCTGCTCCCATGCTGGGATTACAGGCTTGAGCCTCCATGCCCAGCATTGTGGTGTGTTGTACTAATTGCTGGTGGGTGTGAATTACCACGCCCGATGTTGATGTATATGCGTTACAGGGATCAAACCAGGGACCTTGCTCTTGCTAGCAGGCACCAGAACCACTGAGCTAAATCTCTCAGCCCTTCCACAGATATTTTTATGGTGCATTAAGTAGTAAATTTAGCAACGTGAGTATGGAATAATGATGTTTGCTCTATTGGTCAGGATGAAAATTTATAGAGCATTTTTCTATTTTTGAATTTGAAATTAATAAATGAGATGACTCTAGTTTTAAAAGTCTTTTGCAATACACTTCCATAATCTGGATCAAAATGTGTCAACACATATTGAAAGATAAAGGTAGCTTCTGCTTTAATAGATCCAGATTCTGATGGAAAAGCAAATGTTTAAGTTTTATTACTCTGCCAGGTTTGTCCTCTATATTTGTGAATTAAAACTCTTAATTCAAGAATAAAACCATGTCAGTGTTTTAATAGTTCAATACAATTTATTGTTGAGTTAATTCTGTGGATGGAAAGAGAAATATGTTTCCTCTGGCTTATCATCATTTACTCTTTCTTACCATTTTTAAGCTTTTTGACTTCCAACCAAATCCATGTTTTAGATTTCTATCAATTTGTTTCCATTCAGTAAATATCTATACTCCTTTCCTGGGACATCTTTGGCAACAGAAGGTCAGGAATTGTTCTTTAATGTTTAATTTCTATTTTAAATATGTACCTAAAGAAGGGACATCTAATATAATAACAATCAAGTTTTTGCTGATGGTTTATATAAGCAAATTAAAGTTAAACAGTTTAACAGAATTTATAGTTATTATAATTTTCTGTAGGAGAAACAATGTTTTCATAATTAATAAATGGTTATTTTCATGTCCTTATATTTGTGGAAACAATGGAACTATTCTCAATGTTTTCTATTCAAAATAATAAACATATCACAGCATTCAATATGTTCTGAAAACATACAAGTCCTGTTACTAAAATTCTTCTTCCTCTTCTTCTCCTTCTTCATTTTCTTCTTCTTCTTTTAAAGTAATGTAACTGAAACAGAGAAAAACAAATATCTTGTTAAAGATTGATTACTTGACTCCAAAAAAAACCACTTCTGACTTCTGGGGAAAAAAAAATCATGATCAACTAAACCTATCTCTAGTGAATTATTGTCAGGTAAGAACATTCCTTTGTCAGAATCTTACTGTTTTAGAAATTTTGGAAAATAGTGTATAAGAAACCGAAAATATACATAAATTGAAGTTAAAAATACAATGTAGATGACAGAAAACAGGACTAGAGATCCTTTGCAAAAATGAAGGGACCAAAGGATAGAAGGAGGGCAGAGAAAGGCGAGAGTAAAGGAATACAAAAGGAATTAAGACATTTTGTGTATATGCACCTGCTTCCCACGATGAATGTAATCATTATGTACTGTAAACATATACAAAGGAAAATTAAAATTAAAAAATAAAATGCCAAATTGAAAATTTGGGGCCACAGTTATTTAATGTAGATTGTTGAAGAGATTACAATTAGAAAGAATTTATAGTTTAATTGTTTGCTTGGTGAATGCAGAAAAATGAAATCTGTATAAGTAGACTGTTTTGTGAAAAGTAGGTTGTAAGTCCAATTGATCTAAATATTCTGATAAATTTTTTTACATGAAACTAATATTTTACAGTATTTTGTTCTTGATCAACAAGAAATGACTTTTACTTTGAAATATTTGAGAACAAGAATATTATAAGGAATTAATTGAAAATGATTAATAGTATCATTATAAACTATATTTATAAAACTAGCAAAAATTTGACAGAATGGAGGATAAGTTATAGACAACTTTGAGAAGTCATCAACCCACAAGTAGACTAGATTCTAGTTTATAAACACTATGTTCTTGGTTTAATATTGGAATGAAAAGCCCTTAATGCTGAATGTGACTTTGTTCCATTTTGACAATATAATTTTTATAATCTATGTAACACATGTAATCATTTTCAGGCAATATGGAGGGACATATCATGGAGGAAATTAATTACAGAATCTGTTGGACTTATATTATTTACTGTTTTGCCAAACAAATCAAGTCAATAAAGGAAATGCAAATTGTGCTTTGTAAAATACAAAACTGGTTCCGCCAAACCCTCTTAAAAGCTTGACTTTTGTATTCTGCAATCATGTTACAATATGTGTCACTTTTTATGGCAATTAGGCCTTAAGTAGATTGAACTAATCAAAGCTTTGCAATATTTTTGTGTGCTATTTTAGATAGTGGAATGTCTGCAAAGGCCTGTGTGATATAGTTTTGATCCCTACCCCATAGTACTATCGGGGATTAGAATCATGAAGAGTCAGAGCCTAGTAGAAAGTAATTAGGTCAATGAGGATGTGTCCACACAGGCAGTTACAGGATGCTAGTCTCTTTTTCTTCCTTTCCTTAACTTCCTAGTCCTTGAAATGAGGTTTTTCTGCCTTGTTCTTCCACTGTGATAAAATACTTCACCACATGCTCCAAATTTACAAGTCAAAAGATCGTAAACTGACCTCTAAAACTATGAACCACTGCAAGACTTCATCGTTTGTTACCTTAAGTATTTGTTACAGTAATGGAAGGCTGATTATCACAAACACACACACACACACACACACACACACACAAAATGGTCCCAAGATGTGGGCAATTTCTATGACCAGACCTGAGATTATATGACAAGACCTTTACAGTTTAAAGGTGACAGACTCGTCTTTCTCATAGAGCAAATTTCCAGGCTGCAAATACTCAGTGAACAGGGTCATCAGGATTCACAACTGGCAGATTTACAGTGAATATCCAAAGCAAAAAGCAGAACTCAACGGTTTGAAAAATCTGTAGGCTGGCAATAAAAACTTCATATCTAAAGTTGTAGCCAAAGGAAGGTACGGAGACTAATGCATTTGACAAGAAGCAGTTTTTTTTTTGCAGTGGAACAATAGGAAAGGTGATTGGAAGAATGTCTCAGGAATCTGCATGAACCTACTCTACACAAACTTATGGGTGTAAAAGTAAAAGCTCATTTCAAAGACATCACTTCCAAAAACACTTGCATACCTCTGAAATATTTGTTATCGATAAGTCTGTAGAAAGTGCTTTCTTCATCCGTTAAGGGCAGTAATCATATTCTATCATAACCTCTCTCTCATAACTCTTTTTCTGACATATTTTCTGATCTCCTCAATACTATGCTTCTCCTAGAAGAAAACAAAAAATAAGTTAGCAAAACAAAGTTCAGCTCTTAGTATTTTTACAACCCATTTTCTTTGATGCTTTCTTGGCAGGTATCCAGCCATTTAGGTTGTCAATTTCTATGTTAATCTCACATGCAAAAAAAAAAAAAAATCCTTAAACAAAGGAAATTGCCTCCCTAAGAGGAGTCTTGGAATCTAGACACTAATATATTTATACCAGCAGGTGCCAAACACATCCTAGTAGTAAAATGTGAATGGACTAGTCATATGATCAATATCATAAAAGTTTTAATTTCTTCTGGGTGGAAGGTTTAGATGCAGATTGAAATGCTTTTACACACAAGTTCAGCTGCTTTCTTTAGAAGAAATCTTGTTAATTATTAGATATAAAACTCTTCCACTAGTGATAACTAGCTTATACAGGAGATCACTGAACTGTCTGGACTGGAACTGTACAATTCTAATTTTACTCGAACTTTTTCTTTTCTTAAGGTTTTATTTTCTTAACTTTTTTTTCTTTTCTTAAGGTTTAGCCAGAACAAAACAAAATTCAAAACAACCATATGGGCTAGCAATATTGGAAAATTAAGAGTTAGATATATTATGAACACAGAAATTATATGTAGATTATAGTTTGTTGTCATTTAACAATAGAAAATGCACACAAATTTGTTCTTAACATTGCTAAATTCATCAAAATTTGTACATAAGCATTTATAAACTGTACCTAGTACTATTCCAAGTTGAGAGAAATATAAAGAAGCGGAAAGGTACATAAATCATAACTACACAGGTTTAACTGTAGTGCATACCATATCACTGTAACGAATTTACAACTATCTCCTGCGAATATTATGGCAAGTGTGGTGAGTGTCCACTTAAAATACCGTGTGATGTCAAGTAGCTCTGCCCATGTTCTTCCTCTCTCAACACATTGCCTATCACAGAAAAATGTGAACCTTCAGGATTCTTGATCTATTTTTATTATACAAAATAAAATAAGTGTAAAATACAAATAGTATGTTGATCAATTATGCATGTTACTGTTACCTGGCTTCCAGTCACCTGGCTATTAGCAGGTAATCTAGGGGGAGTCAGAAGTTTTACGCGATTCATCTCCAGAAGGAGCGGACAGGGGACCCCAGAGACCCTCTAGCGCCATCTACCAGTTTCTCCCAAGTTTGCCCCCGTCCTGACCGCCACAGCTGGGCACGAGGGGAATAAGGAACAGCAGGGCTGAGACCAGCGGCCACTGTGACCTCTCTCTCATCGTTATCAACACGAAGCCAAGTCTGAAACCTGGAGAGAGGAGCGGTGGGCTGGGTGACCTCCCGTGGGAGGCGCCCGCTGGCAGAGACAAAAAGTCATTGCAGGATTTTCAGGATAATAAAAATGTTTTTTTCTTCCAAAGGAATGACATCAAGAGAAATGTATTTATATACCGGTCTGTCAGAGAGGGAAAAAAAAATGTGCCCTCAGAGGACAGGGGATGCGGTACGGGCCTCCATGTTTACACAGGCCGAAAAGCCTCAGTGGCCCATGTGGCCACCAACCTGGTCAGAGGAAAGATGGAAGGCGCTGACACCTGCCAGGCAAGAAAACAAGGGAGACCAGTGAGCTCGAACACAAATGAAGACGCCAGGCTGCCGTTCCACAGGCCCCTGCTTGCCAAGGACAACACAGACAGGACAGTAAAGAAGAGGGAGTGCAGAATTAGGAGGTGGACCCGAGGCCATCAGTCAACCTGCGCTGGGTACACTTGTGCGCCTTCAGTTGCAGAAAGACACCCAGGAAGCCCTAAATCAGAAGGTGACAAAAAGACAAAAGCCGTGAAAATTCCTCAGCTCCTAAGACGGAGCAGCGTGGCATTAAGGAAATGTCAGCTTCCCATCTGTCTCTCCCATTATCCAGTCATTCTCCGAGAATGAATGAACAAGAAATTATAGCAATAAGAAAAGTTCAGAAGAACGGATCAGAAGGTCTTACGTGCTTGCTTTTGACCAGAAAAATAAAACTATCAACATTATCTATTTAATGAGGGGTTTTTACATAAACACGTCTTTTGGGTAATGACTTCCTTTTTAAAATGCCTGCTTCTCAGTATATCTTGTTTTATAGCTGGTCAAGTTGAGGTTGTTAAGAACTTCATTTTGAATTTGTGATAAAAGTTAACAACTTGAAATTTAAAAAGTCATCGAACGGTTAACACTTGTTTAATAAAGTCTTATACAACTTTTACATAAAGTTTTGAGCATGTAATGGTACCTCCCTTGTTTGAGGGCCAGCTGTATTTCCTTTTTCAGTCAAGTCATGTCTGTAAAACAGACTCTAACCTAAAAGAATTAATGATATGCTTTTGAACTTAATCACTTCTTTGTACTGTTCCTCCTCTTCTATGCACCATTGTCACTTTGCCGTTGTTCCAATTTGCAACATAATTTTGCCCTGACTCCTCATTTTGCTTCTGGAGGTTCAAATGCCAGAACTGATTCAAACCATCTACGGTTTTTTGATAAACCATTCTTTTCGTCCCTGGAATGGCTTCTCAACTAATTTCATGGAATGAATCATCTTTCTTTTGGATAATTTGCTAAGCATACGCAAGGTTCCTGACTGACACTTTTCTTTCTGTCTGATACTTAGTCTTTGTATTACATAGATCATTGAAAACAGAAGCATTTCCGCACAGGCCATCTCTTGTCTACCCTTTTTTATTCTACTCCTCTGTACTCTGTGCACCCTCTCTGGGTAACTTAATGTGCTCTATGAATTTTAGCTCTAACCATGAGCTAATCATTCATACATCTATACCTCTGCCCTTTAATCTAAGCCTGTACCGCAAGTATCATTTGGAAATATCTATCTAGATTGCTGACAGCATCCATCTGTCATCGAGAACAGATGAATCCGATTTAGTCATCTTTATCGAGTCTGAGGCTGTGCTAATAGCCCTTTACTTATTCTGTGTTCTATGAAACCCATCTATGAAACATTTTCTGAGCCAAATCTTGATTGTTTTATCTATTAATCTCTTATTTAATTGAAATTTTTTTCTGAAGATGGTAATGTTTCCTAAATCAACCTTGCATTTCTTGCATCAAGTAAAAGAACTTGTCCAATGTCTTAGGTGATAAACCTAAAGAGTTCTTGCTTTTTTTAAGTTCAAGACTTTCAACAATAGACCAGGTTTCTTAGGAGGTAATATTCATGATTTATACACCAGATTAACAATGGACTAAATAAACTCTATTACCTATTCCATGCCTGACATAGTACACAACCATGATTTTCTAAAACTCTAAAGAAATTTCATAAGAAGGAAAAGTTAACTTATTTTGGCACATTGTCCAAGTTTCTAATTAATCATTTTTCCAGTATTAAATGTCCTGCTTAATTGCTCAGAAATCAAATTACATCAACACTATCAAAAGCTATTGAAAATTGGCACAAATACCATTAACAGATGAAGTATCATTTAAATTAAATGCTTCACTTATTTCATTATTTTAAAGTCACTACATGAGTTAGAATAAATGAACACACAACTTATAACAATTTACTTTTGGCAAGAATTTGAGTCTTCCAGGGACAGAATCTACACATACTCTCTCCGAAACAATGGCTCTGTTCTCCATTTGGCTCTATCCTTAATGTCTTTTATGATGTTGAGAGAGCAAGATATTGAGCTTATTACAGAGTCGCAGAGAAAAAGTAATGGACAAATATTGATGACGAGGTGAAACAAAAGCTGAAATCCAATGACTGTACTTTAAAAATTCCTTTTTAAGTCCTTCTGCAAGGGTATAAGTCAGGGATGTTCAAGAAAAGCACATTATCTAGGAAAGGATGTAGACAAATCTGGAGACGTTTGTATAAACTCATAATTCACACTTATTTTAGAGGGAGAAATGTAGACTCAGAAATTATGCAAAAAGAATTAAGATACATACTTCCCTCAATGCATACAATCATTATGTACTGCATGCATGTAGTAATGAATCTTTAAAATAAAAACAAACTAAATGACTTGTCTAATTTCAAAGTGAGTAAATACTGGGCACTCAGTTATTCTTTCTTATGTTATTAATTTTAAGAATAGAGCTTTATGATTATTTATTTTCTGTTCAGTATTTATTTCTGAGAAGGATGTTGTGAAGGCTAATAGAATCAAGATGGAGATTATGACTTGTGAGTTGTCTTATGTTTACTTTATGTCTATAAGTGTGCGTATGTCTATGTGTGAGGAACGTTTGTTCTAAAAGAAGTTGATAGTTCAGGTGTCTTGAGTCTGTTAGAGACAGAAACAGATAAGCTAAGGTCTCAGATGGTCAGGTCTTGGTGTTTTAAAAGGTGTTTGTTTTACAGCCTTGCTTCATTTTTCCTCTCTCCCTTCTCAAAAGTATGAAGTACTTGTTCCTAATCAAAACACTGTAAATGTAAGTGAAAGAAAACTATTCTATATATGTTGAGAAAAGGACTAGACAGCCAAGAATATTTATATATCTTCAAAGTATCTCTGAGTTTAATTGGCCTGGACTTATGGCTACTTTCATTGTAGGGCCAGTTTATGCTTCTATTTCAAGAGCAATCAGATAATCGTGGCTAAGATAGAATCTTCTGAAGCTCCAGAGATTAAAGCCTTATATAATAGTAATTGTGAGGCTAACAGACAAGTCTGAGTTCAACAAAATAATAAGAGTGAGGCTGTCCTATTACTTTTGGAAAAATGTTGTCTTTACTCAACATGCATCTGCCTTTGGCTTCCAACTTTTCCTTGTTAGACATAGAAAATTCAACTAATAAAAACCAGAGGCACTAGAACAAGAAGAGTAGTATTTATTAAGGTTCATAGTGTGTGCTGTTATTTTATGGTTGCAATGCTATCTTATTCCTCCATGCATGTGGATATTATATTTACAAGATTATTATTTTCTCTGTTCACTTGCCATATAAAAATATTCTTGAGATTTTGTTTTAATTCTCACTGGAATCAAAGGGATTAATTTTTTCTATCCAGAAGTATTGACAGTCCATAAATTTGGGTGTTCTAAAAAATGTGTTTTGCCAGGCGTGGTGGCTCACTCCTGTAATCCCAGCGCTCAGGAGGCAGAGACAGCAGGATTGCTGAGTTTGAGGCTTGCCTGGGATACATAGTGAGCTGAGGCCCAGCCAGAACTACAAAGTGAGACCTTCTCTCAAGGAGAATAAAACAAAAAAATGTGTTTTATCTTTAATTTCAAGAAAAATCTATTTTACCTGTATCATAATCAAGCTGGGCTCTGTTTTAAGGGGCTGAATTATCATAAAGATTTAATGCATTATACATATTTTTGGATTTAAAAGACAGCTTAACAGCAGCTGGACTAAATCGTTCAGAATGTCTTTTTTGGAAGTGAGATTACATTTGACTCTAGGCAAGTCCCGTGAAAATACTGAACACATTTCTTCCTGAGAGAGCATAATGTAGAATTAGAACTTTCAGGGCAAGATCCTACATAATGGGTTTGCTTACTGCAGACCTTCAGTTCTCAAGAACACTATTCACCATATGGGAAGATATAAGGAAGTTCACTTATGAACGGTTGGGAATTATCCACTGAAATAATTCTTTAGATATCAGAAAAAAATCAATTTTATAAATCAACGACTCTGAGTGACACAAGGAAGCTTACTATATCTTTTCAGAGTTTCTTATCCTTCAATGAAACAAGGGACATAATAATGGGATTAGAATGACTACAGGCAATTCCCACAAACTGTAGCATGATGACCATGATAGTGCACATAATTTGGGAGTATTAATCTTCCTGAGAGTATATGAAACAACTCAGATTTTGAGTCTCAGTCAGCTGCAAAATAAACTAATTGCAAAGTTCAGCTATCTAGGCAGATTAATTTCTACCGGTACTTTGACTCAGTAATTTGATATTTACATTTCCGGGGAGTCATGGAATCTTGAGGATGTGCAACATAGGTAGAACTTGCCATTTAATTTAGGTGCAGAAATGGTGACCCGTGGAGTGACTACATCTTCCTGTTCATATGGCTCTATTGTCTTCTTCCTGTTCACTGAAGATCTAAAAAATTTATCTTGAATTTACTAGTTACTAAATTTAAATTTTTCTGACTTTAATAAGAAAAATTACAGCTGATAATTTGAAAATCGTTGAAAGACATTCTCAAATTCAAACACCTACTATATTGGTACTTTTAAAATCCATATGATATTTTATGCAAAAAAAATAAACAAAACAGTTTGTGGAGCCAGGGATCTAGCTGAAGTGGTACTGCACCTACCTTGGAAGCACAAGGGCCCGAGTTCTGTCCCTAGTACCATCAAAAACCCCAGTTCATTCCGTGTCAGAGGACAACGAGTTAACTGTACTTTCTGTTCACATAAATGTAATGAATGCAAGAAGTTAGGAAACTGAATGTCACTTCCTGGCACAGTTTTCTTCTTTCCTTCCCACACTATTTCTAAGTCTTGAAAACTCTAAGTATATGTAGAATCCATTTTTTTCTTCCTATACACCCAGCTATTTATTGATTCTCTGCCTCCATCAAGTTTAATTATTATAATACTTCAATATCCTCTATTATCCTTTTGCCTCACAGAAACGACACAAATATTTTATATACAGTAGATTATTTCCCTTATCCTCCAAATTACATGAGATTATATAAATTGATAATATTTTCTTACTGGTACTTTTATCCTTGTTAAACTATAATCAACCAGGAATTTACTTTAGGTCTATATCCATAAATAAGATTTAATGCCTATAATGACACTTATCATCTTTCCCTCATTAGTTTTTCACCCCATAATTGGCTCAGAATTTAATAAGTACTGGATAAATCTTCATGGAATAAATAAACATGGCTGTTTTATAAGTTGAATATTTAGGGGACTTTTTTTCAGATTGAAGTAATACTTCGAGTGTCTCATGTGCTGAACTTCTATTAAAATAGAGATTATTAGAGAGTTCTTCAAATAATTAATGCAAATTCTCAAACAACACACAGTAACAGTAATAGTGACAGGACACTATTTTTGTAGAGCACATCAGTCCATTAGTCAATATACTTCCCTTCATAGTATCCAACAGCCAATGGACCAAATATGACCCATCATCTCCCTTTGTATTGTCTGTCAGCTAAGAATAATTTTTTGATTCTTAAATTAATGAAATGTTTCTTTCAAGAAATATTTTAGGACCTGAAAAATATATGACAATCAAATTTTACTGTTTATAGATAGATTTTGAAATACAAACATTCCTATTCATGAAGTGTTTCCTGTTGTTGGTTTCTATAATACAAGAGCTGTGTTGGACACTTAAGACAGAGACGCAATAGGCCATACGTCTAAAATGTTTATTGCCTGGGCTTGGTCAGCTGTTTATTCTTAGCTATATATAATGTTGTCATGTATTCAGCTCTCACACTATATTACTATTTTTAATTTGCAATAAATAATAGATTTTTTTTTTTTACTAATCATGCCTTTTGTAGAAAACTGAAGCGAGTAAAATAATGTTGTGGAAAGAATACACTTCTTATAGTTATGTGAATTCCTAGTTTTCTTCTTGACAGCCACTTTGGGAAAATACAAAGCCTTTTTTCCTCTTTACTTCTCACTGTCTTTATTGTATGGGAATACTTTTGAAAGAAGTGACCTCATATCTACAGAAAATAAAACATGAGAATATTATATGCTTTTCACTATAATACTCCAGTAGCAGTCCATTTGATATTTAGAGAAACACAAACCAAACACACTGCGGTGACATTTAAGAAACAGATTCCCAGCCTCTCAAGATGGAAGGACATTTGATGAAGTGGATTTCTAGCAGAATCTCCCTGGTAATGATTTTGGAAAATGGCAGTGGTTTTCAGACTTGCTGACTTTCAAACACTTCACCTGAAAAATGCCAGCAAGATTTTCTACCGAACTCAGCCTCAGCTCTGAGCTACATTCTATCCGAGAGAGTATCAAAAAAGCCTGCGGCAGACGGTCTTCTGTTTGGCCGCGTTTGTGCTTTCCTGCTGGATTTGATCGTGAAGTCTCCCAAGTCCCTGTCCTCTGCATGGGACAGGTAGAGTTCATGTGCAAGGCATGGCCTTAAGAGTACTTATCCATAAAACAGAAAACATTTTTCAGAGAAACCAAAGTGCACAGTGAGTAAAAGTCATTAGCTGAATGTCTGCATGCTACTCTCTAAGTAACTGCATTATATCCCTTTCATTTTTTTTTTCACTCTTCAAAAATACAGGTCCATGTATTAAATTCTTTCTTGTACTAATTTTAAGCCATAGAGCAAAAAAGTAGAGGTAAGGTGATCAAAATGCCCTATAGTTAAATGCATGATGATGAGGTAGAACTGATTTGTTTTTAAACCTTGAGTTTTTTCTGAGATGTGATTTTTGAGTCTACAGAGTCTAAAATCCACATAGCCCAAATTAACCTCTAAATGAGAAATTTGAACAAGCCGGCCTTATCTTGGGAAAAAAAATCTAATTATCAGCGATTTGTTGTTCGAAGAAAGGAAAATTGTCTTGAGTTTCTCTGGGGAAAAACAGAAAAATCTTCTGCTCCTTTGAAGCATGCTCTCATGAAAAGAGAGTTCGCACGAGCAATGTCTTTTGGTATCACTTAGCAAACTTTCAAGTAAACAAACACAAGGTATGCATAAAGAAATTCAGTAGCATTGCTTAAATAACATATTTAAATGCTCTGTCTTTAAACAGAATATAAGGAGACTTGAGGGCCATTACTGAAACCTCTCCGGGTTCGAAAGCCCGCACTTCGCATTTAGCTCTTGGTGTTACAACTCTCAGCACTGTGTCTCCCAGTCACCCCTCTCTTTCAGACATCCTGAGCTCTTCAGCAGCTCGCAAAGGACTTCACGGTCTCCACAGAACTCAGTCTCTGGAGCTCTTTGGACTCCTTCTGGCTGCCAGTAATGGTCAGGATTAATAGCTCTTGTTTTTAAGGCCTTTCTTAATGCAACCCACTCAATTCACTTTACCAAAGACAAAGATCGTTAGGCTTCTTACCATAATTATGGCACTTCTCACAATGCTGAGGGACTAGTTGCAAACCAAAAAGGAGGAAGTTGGAGAGTTTTATTGGAAAGAAGCGGCTCCTCTGGGTTTCTAGTAGGCCTCCGAGTGTGTGGCCCCAGGGCCCTGTGATTCAGAGTTGATAACTAACTGCTTCCTCACCAGATGGTCGCTTATCACACAGGGCTCTTTGAGTTACTCATTTGAGCTCAGACTGACCAACATAGTTCTCCAGCGCGTGGGGTTTAAAGGGAACTGGGATTTTAGAAATCTAACTGGTTTTGTTTTAAACTCTATAGTACTCAGGAGGTCTGGAGGGAGTGGCCGCCACTCCTGTGAGCAGGAAGGCAGCCACACTCCATGTTGCCTGCCAAAATTCTCTTTTGGCCCAAAGGCCTAGTTCACTGTCTATTCTGACTTTAATTTGGATGTGTCTCATCTGTGCTCTGCCTCCCTCGAGGGCCCCGTTCCTCTCTGAGGGCCTGGAACTTCCTATCTAATGTAGATGTCTACAGTGGGCTCGCTTGAGTGAAGGTTTTACTGTGACCCGTGCTCTGACAATGGAGAGGGCAGCACAGGAGACAGTGGACTCCCCAAGTGTCCCACAGAGGCCGCTTCCACAGAGGAGCAGCAGCCAGTCCAGGTGTGGCCTCCAGCATTTCCTGGACCTATCTGCTATCCGGGGATTTTAAGTAGTGCCAGACAGCTGGGTGGATCACCGAGTCAGGTTGCAAGGTGGGGTCACCTGGGAAGGATCTGTGTTTCAGTCTAGGCGATTGTTTCTCCAAAAGGGCATTTGGACAGCGTCTACTGTTCTAGAGAGAACTCAGCTTGGAAACAGGGAGCAGTGTGACAGTTCCCACAGAACTGTCACAGAAACAGTAGCGCTAAAGCGCTGACTGTGGCCCTGGCATAGAGTTTTCCGAAGTGAAGCCACGTCGGGTCCCAGCAGAGCTTGAGAATGGGACATACCACAGCCCCGTTGTACCCCTAGTCTTCAGGTGCAGGAGGACCTGAGCGGCTCAGAGCAGGGAAGTTACACGGCCAAGCTCTGGCTCCTGTTAAACTGTGGCCTAAAAGGCGGAGGCAACGGCAGAGGTGGTGGAAAGATGTGGCCATCGTGGGTCACTCTTGGAGCAAACGGGGGAGGCCGGATGTGTGTCGGAGATCACGCCCCCTCTGGCGGCAGAGTGAAAAGCTAAGGGCAGGAGCTGATTTATACTCTTGCTTTTGTGGCCCCCTGGGTCAGAAGTCATATGTTACATAATCATCTTTAGCACTATTATTGCTAGATATGATATATACATGTTTATATTTTAACTTGTGTAAATAGTAAAAGTATGCTTTAAAATAGTTTAAAAGCTATATGTCTTTGATTAACTAGACTTAAACCATAAGGTGTAAACATGTGCTTGACGTTTCCTTTAGAGGTTTGATAAGCTACCTGATTTTGTTTTGTTTACTTGCAATTCAGTGTTTGTATACATACACACATGTTGATATTTTTTTGTATGTTTGTTTCTTTCTCTGTTTTGAGACAGAGTCCCACTATGGAGTTCAGGCTATAATGGAACTCAGTATATAGCCCAGGCTGGCTTAGAACTCACAGAAATTCTCCTGCCCCAGCCTCCTGAGTGCTGAGTTTATAGGTGTGCAATGGCATGCCTAGCTTTTAGTATTTTTTTGGCTTTTTTTTTATTCATACACATACATTTAAAGACTGTAAAGGAAAAGCCATGAATTAGGGATAACAACTATAACACATGAATTATTTTCATTCTAAGCTACAACAACAAAAAAGATACTTTATGATGCATTTTTCTTGCTAATGTGAATGTTAAAGAGTCAAAAATTTATATGTTAGGAAGTGCTCTCAACTAGATTGTGCAACAATAGAATTTAATAACATCAAAAGTGCGATTCAGTAGATTATGTCAAAAGTGTACATTGTAAAAGTCTGCAAACACGCATTTATATAAGTAGCATCCTTGTCATTTAATACATAAATTACCAATGTAGTAAAGAAGAAAGAATCAGTAGACTAAAATACTTACTTGGAGGGGATGATAGTTACAGGTACCAATTTCAGGCCTTCAAGCAAGTTAATGCAAATAATTTAGGTATTCAAATGAGATTCTCTGTAAGATTCCTGAATACATTTGTTCTGTAGAATAAAAATTTAGTGTAAGAATATAATGATGATCAAATAAAAATTACAGTATTGTAATAAAAAGAAATTATACCCTATAAATTATGTCACATTGTTTTGGAATAAAACAAAATGAAAATAAGAGAAATACCTGAGCTTTTATAGAAATTATCTATAAATTGCTTTCTTCTTTCATTTAAGTTATAAGTATATATGAAGAGAGTCAGGGATATATGTTGCTCTATGGAATTATTACTCCTCTTATTGTTTTATGTATTTATTTTAGATTGGGGAAAAGGAATTCTTTATAAAGATAATACAGAACAAAGGCCCAAGAAAAAGAAGGTAGTCTCAATTATAAAATAGTAGTAAATCCTAAATGCATATTTTATGATGTATTTTTCTTGCTAATGTGAAAGTTAGAGTCAAAAATTTATGTGTTAGGAAGTGCTCTCAACTAGATTATGAAACAATAGAATTTAATAACATCGAAAGTGCAATCTATAACTAAATATCTTAGAATTAGATTGATTTGGGAAGTTCTCATTAAATATCTGCTTTCAGAAGGTGCCACTCTGAAGAGTTTTTACTTATAGAGTACAAAGATAACAGTAGTTCAGGAGACATTACAGCTTGGTAGGCTGAATTATTATAATAAATTCCACTTGGGTAAAGATGATAATGTGACAAATACTGAATACTATATACTGCAAAATTAAATTATACAAGTAATGTGCTTTTATTTTGTGTGTGTGTATATATATATATATTACTTAATAAAACAGCTATTCAGCAGTAACACTGAAACTCATTGTCAGAGACGACGTTGAACACATGCAAGATCTTTGGTTCAGTCCTTACAACAATAAATTGTTCAGAAAGAAGATCATTGATGTTAGCAGAAAAGAATAGGGTATTGGCTAGATTATAAACTATCCAGCTCAAAGTTATGATGTAAATATTTTATATGGTAAACTGTTTTTGGTGTGTATGTGAGAATGAAATTCATAAGTGATTGGAATATTTTAACATATCTTTTTTCTGTGTTTGTTTTGATGTCACCTCGTTTGAAAGCAGTGATTTAGTGGATCTTATTTCATATACAAAAAATAGTATAGAGATACCAGATATAATAAAATTATCCTCAAATGCCTAAATGGAGCATTTTCTCAGAAATAAAAGCAAATAGAATTTATTTGTTACCTATGAAATTGTTTGTGACATTTGCAACAAGTCTTGTGATGCACAGGTGGTTTTTATCACAGCATTTGCACTTTCTTTGTGAAACAAAAGTTATACACTAGAGAGGTCCTTCTGTAATTATTTGTAAGAGCTTAAGGATTTAGAAAATCCATGTTATAGCTCTCCTTCATCTCTTTCTTTTGTAAATACTGCAAGGTTAGGACATTTATTTGAGACACAAATGCAGAAAGAATAATATATAATATATATTTTATTTTTCCTTTTACTGCTGCTGCTGCTGATTTTGAAGACAGATGAGTGTGCTGAGGAATTTATGTATTTTAAAGTAGTCTATACTGTCCATTCTCACATAGCTTTTCATATTTACAATATAAAATACAAAGTTGAATATAATGTCTGCTCAGAAATACTTTACTCACAGCTATTACTGAACACAAATTTCTTCAGGGCCAAAAGAACTGATTCTGAGCACTGAACATATATCATTTTTAAAATTGATAATTTGACCTATGCTAAGTAGATCATCAGGATGTAATTACACTTGACTATATTAAACTATACTTGGTAGATTCTTCTAGTTTTATGCTACTGCAAATAATTTTCAAAGATTTTTATATTTTT
The DNA here is from genome assembly GCA_004025085.1 of Thryonomys swinderianus. Taxonomy (NCBI): domain Eukaryota; kingdom Metazoa; phylum Chordata; class Mammalia; order Rodentia; family Thryonomyidae; genus Thryonomys; species Thryonomys swinderianus. Next base: position 1,418 of record PVIC010005999.1, on the reverse strand, counting down.
TCATCCAATAATCTTTTTAAAATCTGGAAAGATAATTTTCTAGAAATGTAAAAATACAACAAAGACTTTTAGCTATAAACATAGTGCCATGAATATAAAATGTGAACAACTTTTCTCATTGAATGAGCATTTTTCTCCTCAAATTCCCCAGGAAATTGTCCATGATCAGTAGAAGAAAACCCAGTACAGTACTAAATACAAAACCTACTATGAATCAAATCCTCATCTTAAGATTTATCTAGTATCTATCTTATATTTAGTATTTATGCCTTATGTGGAAATTATATATTATTTTAATGATATATTAGTATTTTTAATGAACTAAGAACTGACACAAGATTCACTATTTGACACAAAATGTTACAAAGAGATATGATCACAAGAGGCCTTAGATAATTGCAATGAAACCTCTGACTTCTGAAAGACCAAACTATTAGCATGTAAGGGGAGAGCTTCTTTCTAGGAAATGAGAGGAGGTAACTAGATGAAGAGATTATCTGGATACAAAATATTGGCTCACACTTAGAGGAAGTATAAAAATTCATATAATTTAATATTTGTTGTGCATCTACTATATACTAGTGTTAGGTCTTTCTCCTTTAAAGCATGTAACTTATGTGAAAACAAACTAATATTTCTACAATATGGCAAATTCAATGACTGAGAAAGCTACAAGAAAAATAAACAAGGTATATTTTCTGAGAAGGGAGGAAAGTGCTGCAAAGTCATGTGTTGGAAGCCAGAGTAAACAAAATTGTGCTTACCTTTTTACTTGTATTTTGCTTGCGAACTTTCTTCGATAGTTGTTTGGCAAATAAAGCAAGATATATTTTAAAAATATTACTCAGCACTTTAACAAATTCATGTATATTCTTAGTGAGAACCTGATAGAAACATTTCTACAGAATGTAAAACTTAAGTATCCCACATTGTCTGATTAGTTTCTCAAATATTCGTGTCTCTTCTATATCTGGCTTTGTCACACGGAGAGTTTTTCTCCACCATTTGCAAAACTTGCAACAGTTGCTAAAATTCTTGGGCTCAAAAGACATGGGCCATCTGCCTCTCATTTAGGCCCAGATGGGCCACTTTTGCAGCAATTCAAACCTCACTTCCTGACTTGTGTGTAATCAATATTTTGAAAAAAGTTCCCAATTTAAATGCATACAATGTAAAATTATTGAGCATTTTCTTGTCTGGGTATTTCATTTGTAATTTAAATGGGATTACACACACATATATGTATATATACACATATACATATGTACAATACACATATGACTATTTTGTTACACAAATTTATCAACAATATTTTGGTTTATCAATATCATTTGAAATATTTATTAAAAATACGCATCTCAAATTGTGATTCAGATTTGCTATCAAAAACAAAAAGGTTTGCCAGGCGTGGTGGCTCA